>CABFWB010001548.1:106230-124138 GCA_902151455.1 Timema bartmani
GGGGGGGGGGGAGACTTGATGTTTTTTTTAACCAGTACGGGATATTTTATTTATTTATCGCAACGTCTTACTACCCGTTCAGACTAAATGCATAATGTATTATTTACGTTAGTGTATTAGGAATCAGGAAGTTATTTTTATCCCAGCGTCTTACTACCTGTTCAGGTTAACACATATATGATAATATTATTCTAATAGGGCAGGTATGAGGAAGGAAGCATTTTAAATGTACTCTAGCCGCATTTGCGTGGAAAGAGAGTGAGAAACCATTTAGGAAAAAAAACACCTTCATTAGACCCGACCGGAATTCGAACCCTGATCTCCCCGTCTTCAGCAGACCAGTCTAACACGAGAGTGATGCCATAGACCATTCCACCATTAAAGCGGGTATAAGGAAGGTTGAATTTTGAAGAAGTACACCCGCATTTGCTTGGAGGGATAGTGTAGAAGTATTTAGGAAAAAAAAACACCCTCAATACATTTGATCGGGATTTGAACCCCGTTCCTACCGTCAACTGTAGTTGGGTACATTACGAGAACATTTGACCACTAAAGCTAGTGTCACTTTCTTATTAAGTCTTTTGTTTAGAAAGTGCTCGTTTGGTACCCAAATAAAATATGGTTAGTCAAACTTTACACTTCATGGCCATCCCTACCACCCACGTTGGTGGGCATGCGGTTTAAGGCGTTTCCAATTACAGAGGTGTTGAGGCTCGAATCTTGGTGGGGTGGTTTTTATATGGGATTTATTACCATGGTTTTCTCATCCCCTCATCAAGTTAATGCGGGTGCATTCTATATCATACATTCTTTTCATCACTACCCCCGAGATAAAGTCACTAATAACTATGATAGCGAACCTAGCGGTAAAATAAAAAAGCAAAAAGAAAATAATCATCCCTGCCGAAAGGTCCTAAAACACCGCCCGTGTATTTTTTTTTTTAATGACGTAACGGAACTTGTTATTTTTTGCTCCAGTTCTTCTCTCCCCTTCTTCACGGTCCGTGGAGCTAGATCTCCTAACGAGGAGGGTGCCGTAGTCCCAGGTGCAACCCTAACGGGTCATCCACCTCATGACCTTGACGAAAACCAGGAGACTTTCCTCCCGTCGGTCCTGTCTCAGGGCTACGGTACTTTTATTTATCAACGACGTTGTCTACTTTGTAGATTTTGAAGCTATTTCACGAAGCGGGTTGCATCTTAACTTGAAGCACCGAAGCACGCTAAGCACTATTTTACTTGGATGCCAATATACGAAATAGAAAGAGGGGGAATAAAATGAGAAGTTCGCCCTGAGAGGGCTCTAGTCTATATGCTGCTAATCTTTTCCCTCTTCCTCTGACGAACTTACACATGCACTTTAATATTTGCGCCTTTAAAACATTTATGCCTTTTTCTTGTTTCCTATTCTATATAGATATATATTACAAAGAACTTTTTTAATCAACATCCTGTAGGGAAGATTCCTACAGGCCTTTTCATGACCAAGCTAAATAGCCTAGGTTATAGATGATTTATAAAAAAAAGTCTATAAAAATACTTCAAAATAAAAATAATAATTTTATGACACTGTAGGACTTTTTTATAACTTTTTTTTTTAATCGGCTTTTATTTCAACGTTATATCTTTAAAATTCTCTGAGTAAAACGTAAATTCACTGACATGGGAAATTATATCTTGACCAGCCGTGACGTCACAGGTAGGCAACCACCTTAAGGTGGGGATGTATAAATAAAATATTGCTTCAGTAGAAACATAAGAGTTTAATATTTTTCACATGGTGACATCAACAATTGTTGTTGAATATCTGTCACGAGCATAGCGGTATTAGATGACAAACTTTTTAAATGAAGAGGAAAAGTTTTCATTAAATTCCAGGACACCCTTGACAAATATTCAACAACTGTTGATATCAACATGTTAAAAAAATATAACTCTATATTTCTACTGGAGTGATATTTGGTTTAATTTTGCCAAGCTCTGATTATCCTGGCAACACTCAATTACACGATACTGTAAATATACCCACGCCTGGAATGTTTAGCTAATTATTTTTATTTTTTCTGATTCTTTTATAAACTACAGTTTGTGGTTTCCCATTTTATTTTTGAGTCAAAATAAATAAAGAAAAGATGTAAGAAAAGGCCCTTTCGACTGGCAAACTATCCCCACGCATTACAGTGTTTTAACCCGCTTCAGTGGTCGAATGGTGTCTCGCGATGGATTTTACTACCGATGACGAGGATATTGTGGCTCGAATCCCGGTTGGATGAGCTGAGGATGATTTTTTTTCTTAGATTGTTTTACTATTTCTCTCTCCACGCAAATATGAGTATACTTCCTCTAAATATAACCCTTCTCATCCCAAACACATTAACCGCAATTATCGCATATACGTATAACACGAACGGGTAGTAAGACGCACTGCTAAAATAAAATACTATCTTGTGAGCTACAACATAGTAAAATCGGTTATGGTAAAACTGTCATCTTTCTGAGTAAAACACGTGTATGTTAATAATAATAATAATAATAATAATAATAATAATAATAATAATAATAATAATAATAAGCACCGCGTCTTACTACCCGTTCGGGTTATACGCTTAAGTACTAATTACGCTAATGGATTAGGAATTGGGAAGGTTGAATATAGAGGAAGTGAACCCGTATTTGCGTGGAGGGAGAGTGGAAAACCATTTAGGAAAAACCGCCCCCGGTTCACCCGACCGAGATTCGAACCTCGATTTCCCCGTCCTCGGCGGTCGAGCTCAACACGACTAGCGCGTTAGCCAACTACGTCACCGAGGCGGGTTGTATGTTGAGATTATTACATTTTAAAATGAGTGATAATACTATCTGGTAGATAATACTAAAGAGCACACAAATAAAGGTAACAGCCACACGATTATACCGGCCGCTACTACCAGTTTTCAAAACGTTTTTCTTTTGTAGCGTGAGCCAAAAATATGCCAGTCTAAAATCTGTGTTTCATTTGGGTGTGAGATCCCCCAAACACATCTGCGAGGTCGAGTCTTTTTTATTCACAACAAATATTTTAAACAAATTGTAAACAAGATCGTTCACGGCCACGCCAAAGAAGATATAAAGAAGAAGAAGATTGACGGTAAAACAGTTCTCCAAGCTAGGTTATTACCGAGGCTTGTATTCGAGAGACGGGCGTGTCCGATTGAGATGGAGTATGTGATGCAGTTCCTTGCGTCTCGCTCGGGACACGTAGGGCTATCAGTCACACCGCGTGGAAAGGTAACTGTACCGGCAGACAAGGAACGGCACGGAGCGATGTTACAGTTAGGAGCTGGCGCTAAACCATGGGCTGAGGCTGCTATCTTCACCGGGAGATATTTCCCACGATACACCGGCTGTGTTGTTCATATCACTCGCACGTCTATCAGACATAAAGCATGGGCTGAGGCTGCTATCTTCACCGGGAGATATTTCCAAAGATACACCAGCTGTGTTGTTCATATCACTGGCACGTCTTCAGACATAAGCCATGGGCTGAGGCTGCTATCTTCACTGGGAGATATTTCCCACGATACACCGGCTGTGTTGTTCATATCACTGGCACGTCTTCAGACATAAGCCATGGGCTGAGGCTGATATCTTCACCGGGAGATATTTCCCACGATACACCGGCTGTGTTGTTCATATCACTGGCACGTCTTCAGACATAAACCACGGGCTGAGGCTGATATCTTCACCGGGAGATATTTCCCACGATACACCGGCTGTGTTGTTCATATCACTCACACGTCTTCAGACATAAAGCATGTGTTGATTCTAGTATAAACTACCTGCTATAAAATCGTCCGTACATTCGTAGGCGAGGAGGTAGACCGTTCTTAATATCAGATACTCATAATATGGATACCACAAACTATCCTCTACCTTTAAAACCACCATCCGGACAACACAGATCATACTAGACATCACAGATCATCCTAAACAACAAGACCCGCGATCCTGGACATAATATCTCACAGCCTGATTTGTATTAATATTATGGTTTTATTAAATATGAAGTCAAATAAAATAGTTCAGCATTCTGATGTGTTTAATCCAACTATTATTTGTTTATCTCTCTCTTTTTTTTAATGTATTTAAGATACATATTTATAGTTGTTGAGTAGTTTATCAGTTAGCCATTAGTTATTCAGTTAATCGAAATACATTTTCCGCTGATTCGTTCGGATACGAGACTTATTTTAAATTATTTTAACTAACATAAAACCCGCTTCGGGGGTAGAATGGTCCAAGGTGTCACTCTCACGATAAACTGGATTCTCTAACCCATATCGCATCCTGGTTGGGTGTACTGTGGGTGGTTATTCTTAAATGGTTTAAGATTCTCCCTTCACGCAAAATTTGGGCACCTCTAAAATTCAACCTTTCTCATGCCTAACACTTTATCCTAATTAGTATATCTGTTACTATAAAAGTCCGAAGATTGGTAAATATTAGAATTTACTGGTATATACTAGCATTTACCAATATCTGTTAGTAAAATCCCCAAATATCTTAGAAAATGTTTACATTTTGAGTTGTAAACCATCTCTAGAGTCAGGTGGGGGAGAGGATCCCCCAGTTCTAGCTTTGACCAGCACTCAAAAATAAACCAATGACCTAACCTAACTTAACCAAGCCTAATCCAACCTTTAGGTCAGGTCGGATTAGGCTTGGTTAAGTTAGTTTAGGTCATTGGTTTATTTTTGAGTGCTGATCAAAGCTAGAACTGGGGGATCCTCTCCCCCACCTGACTCTAGAGATGGTTTACAACTCAAAATATAAACATTTTCTAAGATATTTTGGACTTTTATTTACCATCATATATTGGTAAATGCTAGGATGAACCGGTAAATTCTAAGATTTACCGGTCTTTGGACTTTTACAGTTATATATATGCGTGTAACCCGAACGGGTAGTGAAATTGGAGCTAAAAATACCTAAATTTGATTTAAATGTATGTGTACTAATTCTCCGACTGATATTTGAATATAAGCTTCCTTAAGCCCTGAGAGAGTACGTAAGTACTTGACACTAGCTCACAAGCGCTCTAAGCTCCGTCCTTGATGTCCTTGTCAGCCTAAAAACAAAGTAAACTCTGTTGGCTGTTAAAGGTTTTTGTCTAATCCGGTCGTTGAAATCTCCACCGTAGCAATCAAGCACTCGTCCCATTGATCGTCGGACCGTGTGTCCCGGGGCTCGAACCCGCCGGCGCGTGAAAGCTTCTCGCCGGGGTGGCACGATGCTCTGTTATCCGTGAAGTAAGTTCATCAGTCTGAAGACAAGATAAACTCTCCCACGGTGTTGTTATTTACCGCCGCGCTTGTTAAATAGGGAGGGCCCAACGACATGCGCGCCGTAGCATAATTGCCGACACATTCAGCAATGTCAAAGTAATGTAATAGAGAACCCCAAAATTGGTCAAAGGGATGTAGTTAAATTATTACTATCCGCCTCGGTGGCCAAATGGTCAAAGGCTTCGCAATAGACTGGACTGCCGATGATAGAGATATCGGGGTTCGAATCCCCAACAGGTGTATTTAAGGTATTTTTTCCTAAACTGTTTTCCACTCTCCTTGCATGCAAATTCGGGTTAATTTCCTTCTAAAATTCAACCTTCTTCATCCATAACACATTAACGTAGTAGCCTAAACAAAAAAAATCATTTGTTTTGATAGTGATTTTTATCTGTTACATGTTTACGATAGATTTTCTTACGAATGGACATATCTGACAACTCAATTTATTTTTACTTTACTAATACGTCAAATAATGTAATTTGCTGCTATCACTTTTCATATATATTAACAATAACTATAAAATAACAATAATACTGTAGTAAAATGTTGATGAGATTGACCGCGAAAAATATGTTTGTAATTATTTTTAAAAAATGCTGCAAATGTCCATTCTTATGAAAGTCAAGATATAGAACGATTCCACAATAGTGTAGGTAAATTATGACTTTTCAAAGCTTCGAAATGTCGAAATCGAAAGTAGAACCTCCTACGCTTTATCTTCGATACCCACCTTTGCATCTTCCAAAACATTTCGATGGAAGAAGAAAACTTAGATTCAATATGAACAGACATGAATTATCTCACTAAATATACACATAATCGATATTAAAACAGATACTAAACAGTATTCGAACACCGGCCAGTGATTAAATGACATATATAACGTCAGCAATACACCTTTAATTTAAACAGCGTAGAGTTTTTCAAGTGATGCCAAAAACAAGATATTTATGATTTATTTTTTAGCACCACGTCTTACTAACAGTTCGGGTTATACGCCTATGTGCTAATTACAATAACGTTTTTTTTAGGGATTAGGAAGGTTATATTTAGAGGAAGCGTACCTGAATTTGCGTGGAGTGAGATTGGAAAGCCATTTTGGAAAAACCACCCCTAGTGCACTCGACCAAGATTCAAACCTTGATCTTCTCATCATCGACAATCTAGTCTACTGCGAGAGTAGCGCGTTAGAACACGCGGCCACCAGAAGAGGATTATAATAATAATAATAATAATAATAATAATAATAATAATAATTTAGCACCGTGTCTTACTACCCGTTCGGTTTATACGCTTAAGTACTATTTTACGCTAATGGGTTAGGAATTGGGAAGGTTGATTATAGAGGAAGTGAACCCGCATTTGCGTGGAGGGAGAGTGGAAAACCATTTAGGAAAAACCACCCCAGTTCACCCGACCAAGATTCGAACCTCGATCTCCCCGTCCTCGGCAGTTGAGCTCAACACGACTAGCGCGTTAGCCAACTACGCCAACGAGGCAGGTCAGAAGAGGATTATAATAAGATATTGGCACTCCTCTTATTCATCACTTAGCTATAATGAGAATTGATAACTGCATTATTATGGCTTGTCAGATTCTTTGATGTTCTTTCACAACGTAACTGTACAAGAGAAGTGCAATTTACAGATGCATTCAATTGGTCACGTTCATTTGCAAAGAATAGGCCTTAATGCTCAGTACTTATATAGAAATACTGTTAGCGATATTTATTTATTAAACACGTCAACCAGTTTTTTAAAAACTATTTTCACAGAACACTCTGTCGCCATTACTATTTATCTCCAACTTAAAAAAAAGTATCCACTCTTTTTTCTATCGTCCTCAAGCATCCTCATGGAGTCATTGTCTTCCTTGCGTCGAGCACTTTACTCGTCTTGAAGTATAATTACACCAGATACCAATACTTGGTCCACACCGTTGTAAGTCCACCAACCTGTTTCCACACCACGTTATTAAAAAAAACTCAGGTAAATCGGATTATGTCACATGTTTCCGGTGGGACTACCTCTTACAATTATAAACTCTTAGATGAGATAATATTTTTAAGCGATCAAGTACAGGATATTACTAAAAAAAAAGTCATGGTTAATTTGTGGGAAGATTTTACCTTCCTCGCCATATTCCGGCGTGTTACTACCTGTCCGGGCTATCTTCATATTCACACTAATGGAATGGAGATGAAGGAAGTAGAGTTTAGAGGAAATGGACCCAGATTAAGTTTTTTAGTATAATATTGTGCGTCTGGGCTACATTATTTGTAGCCCAGTAATGGAGACCGACCTCTATTAGTTCCCAAACTCTTGCTAGAGACGCTAGTATTGTATCATTGTAATCTGAACCAATCACGTCAAGACTGTCCTCTATTAGTTCCCAAACTCTTGATAGAGACGCTAGTATTGTATCATTGTAACCTGAAGCCCAGAGTAACCAATCACGTCAAGACCGACCTCTATTAGTTCCCAAACTCTTGCTAGAGACTCTAGTATTGTATCATTGTAATCTGAAGCCAGTAACCAATCACGTCAAGACCGACCTCTCTTAGTTCCCAAACTCTTGCTAGAGACGCTAGTATTGTATCATTGTAACCTGAAGCCAGTAACCAATCACGTCAAGACTGACCTCTATTAGTTCCCAAACTCTTGCTAGAGACGCTAGTATTGTATCATTGTAACCTGAAGCCCAGAGTAACCAATCACGTCAAGACCGACCTCTATTAGTTCCCAAACTCTTGCTAGAGACTCTAGTATTGTATCATTGTAATCTGAAGCCCAAAGTAACCAATCACGTCAAGACTGACCTCTGTTAGTTCCCAAACTCTTGCTAGAGACTCTAGTATTGTATCATTGTAATCTGAACCAATCACGTCAAGACCGACCTCTATTAGTTCCCAAACTCTTGCTAGAGACGCTAGTATTGTATCACTGTAAGCCCAGATGACCCAGACACGATGTGGCCGTGCTAGTTGTGTACGGGATTGTGGTTATTAAGCATACAGGTCATCCCGTTATTCCACATTCCTGTTACCTCCGAGAGCGTATTCTAATGGGCGCCTGGCGATACTCCCCAAACATTTGTTCGGCTGACAAGTTATTTAATGAGTGGCCGAGTGGTGTCCTGAACAGGTGTTCAGCCGGTGGGGCCTCGACAAGCTACCATGAGGGTCCCTTATGTTACTCAACTGGTACTTCAGTAAACTGGGGAGAGCACTGTGGAGTTTTAAGTATTTAGCAGCGCTTCTTAATACCCATTCGGGTTGTAGGCCTATGTACTTATTACACTAATGTGTTAGGGATTAGGAAGGCTATATTTATAGAAAGTGTACCTGCATTTGCGTGGAGTGAGAGGGAAATAATATATTGGAAAAACCACCCTGGTACACCCGACCGAGATGCGAACCTTGATATCCCCGTCATCGGCAGTCTAGTCTACTGCGAGAGTGGTAGTGCTTTAGACCACGCGGTCACCTGATCGGTTAGTTTTGTTATTAATATAAAACGTATCGTATAATGTGAAGTTAACAGCTTTTATCTCAAGTTTTTGTTTTAGTTTTCTGTCACTATCGTTGTCAATTTGAATATAGTTTGTAGATATGAAGGCGTTTGGTTAGGCTTGGTTTATAGTCGTGCCTAACGCGTTACCAATAGTGAATAGTGCATAAACGTGCTGTGCATAATTCAAAATTAAAATATAACAGTTTCTAATGAAACCTATTAATTAAAATCTTACTCAAGACGATTGTTGGATTTTTTTTTTCTTTGCTCACTAAACGTTTCACTTGAACAAGAACGAAAATTAATCCGTATCTTTTGAAATATAAATTTAACTTAATTTATGTGATGCATATTCTAGTATTATTATTGAAATCTTAAGTTCAACGGCTGTCTATGTTCAACTCTATACATAACGCTGGCCTCGGGGGCCTTGGGGTAAAGGGCTCGCCTCAAGATCCGATGTTCTAGGGTTCAAATCCAGGCGGGGAAAACAGATTTTTTTTTGAACCATAAAAATTCGTAGCACAACTTTCTTCGGAGGGGAGGTAAAGCCGTCGGTCCCATGTCGATTGTGGAATTTAAAATAATACTGGAAGGTATGTGAAAATATAATTCCCGGCAAAATTGGTAGGCCCTTTCACTCTCGCTCGTAGAAAATTCTCGTGTGCTGATATAATCATTTGGTTCAGAAAGGGCATATTTAATATATCAACTAAATGAAAATCCATACATAGCGAATAAAATTAAAAATTAAATTGACTTTATGCGTTGTGCACGATTATCTATTTAATATGTATCTATTATGAAGGATATAATTGAAATCTATGTGTTTCAAATTCTTGCGCACTATGCACTATGTAATATTAGCTATTAGTTATACGTCATGTACGAACATAAACCAAGATTTGTACCTCCGTGAAGTTATAAACTGTCACTATGGCTCTTGGTAATAAGCAACATTTACTGATATTAAATGGCGATCGTTAAACACCGCTTCGTGACGGCATTGTTTGTTTTCACGGTGACTTGCTCATCCAAGTGGAAGATCTGGGTAGTCTCGTTCAAATTATACATCACCTACTAATAATTCATCTTGAAGCACAGGCCCTGGGCCTTCCAGGGGCCCCGGTCCAAGATACAGACTCACAAGTTTATATGATCGGTTCCATCCAGTCTTGTTCTTCGTTTCGAAGTGCTTTAAAGTTTCACGGAGTCTATTATTTTTTGTACGGGAACTAATTTGGAAGACAAAGAGCGTTTGGAAGTAAATAAAGTTAAATATGAATACCTCATCGTGTGAGTAACATTTCAGTGTTCAGTTTAGTTACGGATTAATTTTTTTAGACGGCTTTTCTTTTATAAAAGTGACAATAAAGTTTTGAAAAAAAATATGGAAATCAAAGTCAAGCAGTGTTTTAGAAACAGAGGGAGGGGGCATTCCCCCTTCTGGAAATAACTTATTTCCACTCCCTAAGAATAAACTTGTCCCCCTTTAGATGTATCTCATTCCCCTCTGATATTATTGAATGATTATAAAGCTGAAAGATTGCTTTGTATCAAACTATAAATAACTTTTAGAGGCATCCACTTTTCAAAAAATTGTCCAATAATCGAAATCTCCAGAGCAATGTTATTCAAAATAGCTTTTGAGGGCATCCAATTTTTCAAAATTTGCCGAAAGAGGCCCACTCTAAATAGTTTTAAGAGACATTTAATTTTCAAAGCTTTTCCAGGTGAGGACACTTCCAATAGCTTCTAGAGTCAACCAATTTTCAAATATATGCTTGGAAAAACCACTTAAAATAGCTTCTATAAAAGGCATCTAATCCTAAGCTAAGACCACTCTAAATAACTTCTAAGGACATTTAAATTTCCAAAATAATTCTGAATAAGGCCACTCCAAATAGCTTCTAGAATTTATAAAAATTTAGTTTTCAAATATTTTTTCAGGAGAGAACCATCAAAATAGCTTTTAGAGAGGTATTCAATTTTCAAAAAATTGCTGAAGAATGGCACTTCAAATAGCTTATAGGAGCATCTAAATTTCAAAACTTTTCTTTAGGAGAATCGCTCTAAATAACTTCTAAATCAGTGTTATTTTGAAAATAATTCTAGTGGGAAACATTCTAAATATCTTCCATGGTCATTTAAATCTCAAAACGTTTATGGGGAAAGACCATTCTTGATAGCTTATAGAAGAGTTTAATTTTCAAAAAAATTTCAGACGAGGGCAACTGTAAAATTTTCTAGTCATTTGACGTGGGATGTTCCCTCCCCCCCCCCTTTTTTTTCTAACTGCTCCAAGGTTTCGCCGCCACTGAAGTCAAATATCCCGGGCTTTGCCCCTAGTACCGGGCCCAGTCTGAGCATGACGGAAGTAATACCATGGGTCTATTATACGTAGCCCTCGTAGCTAGTTAAAAGAACACATTTTCTTTTACTATCCTTCTATAAAAAAAAGAAACTCAATCAGGGCATTGACATTTTGTTTCAAACTGGTAACAAAAGCCGACCGAAATAAGCATAACAACAAAAAAAGAGGTGTATGTAGCTGTATGCATCAGCCGGACAAAAGACCTTAATTCTGGGACGTGACATCACGGAACAACATTTTTGTGGCTTAGTTGTGCGCAACAAATTGAACTGACAAAATAAAATAAAAGAATCATCCATTCCCCTCTTATAAAAAAAATAAAAAAAGTAGTTACGTGAATAAGAAGAAAATGTCCCAAAAAATCACGGTGGATTCCTTGACATGACGATGCGGAACTTCCCGTAAGATGGCTGAATGGAGAGGTATTTTCTGAGGACAAGTGTTGCGATGGAAGGAGCGAAGAGAGAGGAAAAAAAGAAAGAGAGAAGAGTACTCTATAGGACATGAACCCCAGACACAAGGTTACTAAAGGACGTTTAATGCCCGTCTTGATTTCTTCCTTTTGTTTTTGTCATCGCGTTTCACTGACCGTTCGGGATTATGAAGTTTTAACTTACAGTAAGTTAACACTCATTTTACGTTGAGGAAGTTCAGAAAACTACTGAGGAAAAATCACCCTCAGTACACCCGATCGGTATTCGAACCCTGATCTACCCAGATCATCAGCAAACCAAATATATGGTGAGAGTCACGCCTTAGACCATTCGACCAGTGAGGTAGTGTTTTTTTTAACTACGTTCAACAGTCTCTCCGGCTTAACCTTAGAGACATGGATTATGAAGTCTTCTTAGAGGAAGGGCACTCGCCTGGAGAGGGTATGGGGAAATCCACGCCAGTGGTAATCCAGTGTATAGCGAGCCTGGAGCTTTACACCATTTAAAGTGTGTGGAGGGGAAGCTGCCAAGTTTTCCGTGCTTTTTTTGTCAACCTTGTACTATTATCAATCCTCGAATTATTATCACCAAGCTTACTACAACAAATTATATATTTAACGTCACGTCTAACCCTTTTGAATTATTTTGACCATGTTATTAATTTATTTGTAAGAAAATTACTGTACTTTCTGAAAAGAAAAAATTCATAGTTTCATAACAAACATCGTTAAGAAATATAAATTACTCTGGTAGATTCATAGCCATGTTTATTTTAGAGTTATAGTCTGTTAATTTCGGTACAACAGTAGTTTTCAAATAAAACTAAATAAAATTTCCTTCCTCCCCAACAGTGACAAATAGATTATTACAGTACGAGATTTAAATTGAGTTTATAAAAGCACTCGTTTGATTTTCCAATCAAATTATTATCAAAACATGCAATTCAATTACTTCTGATTTTTTCCTTATGAATATTAATTTGTAATGTACAAAACAGCTCAGAATGACAATAAATGAACATAAATTAAATATCTTGGTTGTCAATATTTTTAATGGTGAATCTTCTTAGCCGAAATTTATTTCGAAGCTAAGTCAAAGCTGATATTTGTTTCGAAGCAAAGTCGAAGCTTCGCACCCCCAACTACAATCAATGCATAATGTATAATAAATTTAGATTAAATCAACTTTATACAATGTACACTGTTCATTTATTCACCATGTATCAATTATAAACACTGTCATTGAAAATAATGTATTTCAACTTCTTGAGCATTACGTGCTATGCACTATTCGCTATTAGTTATGCGTAAATATAAACCCAGTCTAACTAGCGTTACAAATCATAAATGTGTGCGAAATTTCTAGAACACCCTCTAGAATTTTTTTTTATTAATATCGCAAACATATTTATATCATGTGTGTTGGGTTTTTTTTACATCTGCTGAGGTGTTTGTGGCTAATCGCATATTTCCGCCCAATTTATTTTGTATCTCTCATTCTCAAAATGGACAGCAAAGTCAGTGATCCCTCTATGTCATCAGACACCATTTTTCTCCATCAAAAGGTAATTTGATTCTTGTTTTACTCTTGTCACTTTGTTAACTCCTCGCTTGTAACTTTCATTTTGTCGGTAACTTTGCTCACACTTAATGGAGATTTAATATTTCTCGTGGTAGTATTTCTTTCTTTCTTTGCTGCATTGAAGCATCCAATTTGGAGAAGAAGGAAAAAAAAAACTGCACTGCAATTTACTTTAGTACGAGTGATGGCTAAAATTGGTTTTTTATCGTCCCAAAGCTGCCCACTGAGTAATTAAATAGTGTCGGTGTTCTCACCCAAAGGGGGGATACTAAGTACCTATTATTTTCTCATAAAGAGAAAGTATTGCACTCGTGAACAATTTCTACCTAAAGATTTTGATGTATTTCTAAGATTTATACATTCCTGAACTAAAAAAATTTGGGTGTCCCAATTCTATCTGTCCCTGGGGATGCAGACAAAACGAGTAGCCTATATCTAATTTGATTAAACTTGAAATTTAGATATTATATGGTCATACCTTGAGGCTAAATCGTTATTTTGATTCTAGCTCTAAAATTAAGGGTAATTTACTAATGATGGATTTTTAAAATTCCACACTTTCCTAAAATGGTTCTAACAATTTGGTTTTAAAATGAATATACAGGATGCGTTTTATTTATGATATTTAAGAATGTATTTTCTGTTTCATAAAAAACTTATTTTTGAGGATGTAATAAATGTGATAGATCCTTAACATCCAAAGTCAGGTGTGCTAACAACTCATCTATATCTCCCGGGGCTTTTCCACTAAAGATATGCGTTATTTATTACAATTATTATTATTTGTATCAGTGGTCAAATGATCTAAGACGTTACTCTCGCAACACACTGAATTTCCAGCTATGACGAGGTTGGGGTTCGAATAACGGCCAGGCTGAGCTGAGGAGGAACAGGGGGAGTTAAGTTACACCCATTCTAAACTATACCCTCCTCATCCTTACCCCATTCATGTAAATATGTGGACTGGGGAGTGCACAGAACAAAAAGTGCTTTTCCTTGAACGACGAAACCCTCGTACTTTGTCTGCTCTTGCTGGAAGACTATCTCCTTCCTAACTGGGCTACCAGACCAGAGCCTTATCAGACAGAGATGAAGGTCGCTCCAGACCACGGTGAGACCTGCTCACGCTGGAAGACTATCTCCTTCCTAACTGGGCTACCAGACCAGAGCCTTATCAGACAGAGATGAAGGTAGCTCCAGACCACGGTGAGACCTGCTCTTGCTGGAAGACTAGCTCCTTCCTAACTGGGCTACCAGACCAGAGCCTTATCAGACAGAGATGAAGGTAGCTCCAGACCACGGTGATACCTGCTCTTGCTGGAAGACTAGCTCCTTCCTAACTGGGCTACCAGACCAGAGCCTTATCAGACAGAGACGAAGGTCGCTCCAGACCACGGTGAGACCTGCTCACGCTCTCTCTCTCTTCTCGTGCCATCGTCAACGTGAGCTTAGTTCGATTCCTGGCGTCATCAATGGTCTTGTGGTGGTTGGAACCTCTTCTTGAGACACCACGGTACTAAACGCCGCGGCCGGTTTCACAGTTCATCGTCCTCCTTGACGGGTATAGAGGGGGGGAGGTACCAGCTGCCTGACTGAGCCGCGCGTGCGCAGACCCGAGACTTCTCTCACACGTCCAATAGTGCGCTTGAACTAGATAACTACCTCGCCAATCCTTCACAATCTGACAGTCAGGGTCTGCAGACCTTGGACCGGAGACTTTGACTAAAAACCAGGTAGGGTCGGAGAGATCGGGGGTTGAAATCTAGTTGTCGTCTTACTACCCGTTCGGATTAGACGCATATGTACTAGCTACGCTAATGTGCTAGGGATTAAAAAGGTTGAATTTAAAGGAAGTGTAGCTAAATTTGCATGAAGGGAGAGTGGAAAACAATTTATGGAAAACCACCCTTAATAAAACCTCCCCGTAATCGAAAGGTCAGTCTATTGCGAGAGTGACGCCTTAGACCATTCGTATATATGTTAATTACGCTAATGGGTTCCTTAAATCATTAATCCTAATATAAATCTGAAAATTATCTTATAGTGTCACAGAACTATTTTTTTTATATTGAAGTAGTTTTTTTTCAGAAATCGTTTTCAGCTCAGACTATTTAGTTTATTCTCGAAATGTCCAGCAGGGAGATTAATAAAGTCCGTGGAAGCAAAAGTCTATCTGGAATAGGAAAAAACAAAAAATGTACTTTTAAAATGAAGATAGTAGATCTAGCAAACAGTAGAGTGAGTGTATGCTCGTCAGTGGAAGAGGGAAAGTGATGACAGCGTATAAACAAGAGGAGTCGCAGTGTAAACTACTCGTTTTCTTCCCTCTCTCTTTATCCAGCAAACTGGAGATAAAGGGTGGTAAAGGGCTAAGCGTGGGATTGTAGGAAACTCGAGAGAAGGAGATTGTTCTTTTCAGTTTGTGTAACAAAACTTTTTTTGTTGTTACCAAAACTAATAAACTATTGCTACAGTACAAACAAAGAGTACAATTTTCTTCAACTGGTGACCTCAACAGTTTGTTATTATTATTATTATCATTATCACCGCGTCTTACTACCGTTCGGGTTATACGCACTTACGCTAATGTGATTGTGAGATAAAATGTAGGACCTACAGTTTAACGTGGAATCCGAACCACGGTGGAGGCCTGGCATTCCACACATTCACAAGTTGAACAGTTTGTTGAATATCTTTCAAGGTTGTCCTGGGATTTAATGGCAACTTTTTTTTCTCCATTTAAAAAGTTTGTTATTTAATGCCGCTATGTTCAATGACAGATATTCAACAACTGTTGATATCACCGTGTGAAGAAAATTAAACTCTTAAGTTTCTACTGAAGCAATATTTGATTTATTTTGGCCAAAAAAAAGTTTTGTTATAAAATACCCTGCTAAATCAGTGATTTTCTCGCGTCCCTAACATTCCAAACTTGAGTCAAGTTAAGATGCAACCTGCCTCCTCGTGGCCTTGAGGTATTAATTACCTGTGTAATTAACACCAGTGTCTGTCTGTCTGCCGCGGGACTGACCTCAATCAGACGTCGCCGACCGGACTGTTCTTGTCGGACAACAGGTCGAGAGCCCCCTCTTAGAACTAACTGACGTTACCGACTGTAAATTCCACCTCTGTCGGGAACAACATCTATAATTACTATTATTATATTTCACAGTCACTTCACCACGAGTTAAGGTCTGGTCTTATTCATTTATTTATTTACGTGCACCGCGTCATACTACCCGTCCGGGCTGTACGCATTTCATTACACTAAATATTGATCCCCACGTTCGCTGATAAATTGAGAGCAGAATGTGCTTGTATGTCGCAGCAATTCACACGCTGTCAGGGATGTATGTCGACCCATAATGCTTTGTAACACAAACTTAAAACATCTGGTTATTAATAGACTTAATTTTCTAGTGGATAAAGAGTCCTTTAATATTGTTGTTGTGGTGTATGTTTTATAATGGTTGTGTTGTGAAACAAATCAACAGAGAACGATAACTACTAACATGTTTTCTAATGGTTGTGTTGTGAAACAAATCAGCAGAGAACGAGAACTACTAACATGTTTTCTAATGGTTGTGTTTTGAAACAAATTAACAGAGAACAAGAACTACTAACATGTTTTCTAATGGTTGTGTTGTGAAACAAATCAACAGAGAATGAGAACTACTAACATGTTTTCTAATGGTTGTGTTGTGAAACAAATCAACAGAGAACGAGAACTACTAACATGTTTTCTAATGGTTGTGTTGTGAAACAAGTCAACAGAGAACGAGAACTACTAACATGTTTTCCATTCAACGAGTTATTTAAAATCTTTTCACAGCAGTAGATGCAGCTATTCAATAGTATCTCGCTTTATAGGTAGGTGCATGCGCGTGTTGAGTCGGTTGGTTTGGAAATGGATTTCAGGGAGAAGCGCGTACAAAGCTGAGGTTGTTTCAATTTTAAAGTTTAAAAAAGTCCAAAAACTCATTTTGGTGGAAGCTTATGAGAATCCTAGATACTAAGTTTCAGCCCGATCAGTAAAATATTATTAGGCTCTAGGCTGAGATACAAACAGACAGACAGACGGCATCGCGAAAACTACTTTTCCTGTTTCAGGGAGTCATGAAACGTCGACGATCCGAGGAGTCGTAGGAATTTAAAAAAATCAAATAGTAAACAAAAAAAAAAGGTATAAAAAACCTCGTATGGTAAAAATGTAATTTAAAGTTGTTAAAATTTTTTTATATATTTTAAAAACAATAATTTGATTTAAGTTCCATTTAAAAAAACTAAGTAAACATATGAAGTTTGTGCTTTTTAATATTTCTATTACTTATCATCTTTATTAACAAACAGCTTGTGTGTGTGTGTTGGGGGCGGGCCGGTACAAAATTTAAAATACTAGTCTCTTCATGTTTGAGTTAAGAAACGAATTTAGGCAAACTATGATTAATAACAATAACAATAATAATAATTTATAATCTTACCTAAAGTGTGAAACTGCAGCTTTCTTGCTTAAATCATTTTCCACGGCCATTAAATGGTTTTAAAGTTCAGTCAGTTTCTGTTGAAACCAGTTGTTTTTTTTAAATCTGAATCTACTTCAGATGAATTATCTGTATATAATTTTAATACTCTAAGGTAATGTTGAGAGTTTATCTGTCCGGAGGCAAAAAAAAAACAAAC
>CABFWB010001548.1:135979-153384 GCA_902151455.1 Timema bartmani
GATGTCTCCTCCACAGCTAGTAGCTAGGGGACAGGGCCCCGTTGTGTTCCATGTTTTGGAACAATCCGGCCCTTCCCTCTATTAGTAACGTCATCCCATGCAGACAGCGAACGAGGGTGGGGCACACACAAGAGATGTGTTCTAACTGTTGATCGACACAGCAGCGCGCACATCTTCACACGCGACACTCGCTCCCAACTCGCGCAAGCGCACCTCAAAAACTAGCTGTCCTCTTGATATGCAATAATACATTTAACATTTAAATACTTTTATTTTTGCCCCCGTTAGATTTATACTAATTACGCTGATGGCCCGAAGGTTTGGTTTGATGTGCTTTCCATCCATCCGGTGCTGGGCAAGCGCTCAACCCTTAGGATGGTTAGTGATGCCCACACCATCTGGTGGAACTCCCAAGTACAAGGAATGTTCAGAAAGTGTTGTGGTCCTCCGTTGTCTTACACCCTGAATTTCGATGAGGGAGAAAGAAAGGACCTACCAATTTTGTCGGGATAAGTATTTTTTAACCCACCTCGGTGGCGTGGTTGGCTAACGCGCTGGTTGTTGTCGAGCCAGACTGCCGAGGACGGGAAGATAGAGGTTCGAATCTCAGTCGGGTGAACTGGGGGTGGTTTTTTCCTGAATGGTTTTCCACTCTCCCTCCACACGAATGTGGGTTCACTTCCTCTAAATTCAACCTTCCCAATTCCTAACCCATTAGAGTAATTAGTACTTGATCGTATAACCCGAAACTGGTAGTAAGACGCGGTATTATTATTATTATTATTATTATTATTAAGTATTTTTACATACTTAACTGGGTTATTTTACAAACCACAATCGACATCCGTAGTAAGTTGTGTTACGGAGTTTTATCGCTCAAGAAAAATCCCTTGACCCCGGTTGGGTTTGAACACAATAACATTGGGTCCTGAGGCGATCAATTTATCCCAGGACCCCCGAGGTTGACGCTTATAATTATTTTAGGGACGAGGACATTGCATTTTAAAGAAAGTGCACTCGCATTTAAGTGGTGGTAGAGTGTAAAAATCATTTAAGGGAAAAACACCTTCAATACACTTGACCGGATTCGAACCTTGACCTCCCCGTAATCGGATATCTAGTATAATGCGAGAGTGTCGCCTTAGGCCAGGGATGGTCGTGTGGCACGCGGATACCACTCGTTTGTCACGACGACATGAAAAAAAATTCAACGTAAAATAAAACTTTTCTCGACGAGGTTTACGTGCATTTGAAAACAACAGGTTATGAACCTAACATAAATATCTTGACTAGCGAAATACAACAACATGTTTCAAACAAATATGAAAAAATATATATATTTTTTATTTTAGCACACATTTCAATTTATTGTCTTTATTTCACTGGAAGTGTTACTTTCAATTTTTTACTTATCTTAAGTTATTGAAATTAATGGTGTCTAAAACACTTACTTTGGCAATTTAATTAAGTCTCCTTCTTTAAAGTTTAGGCATTACTAAAATATTTACAATTTGATTTGATTCATTCATTACATTTCATAATATTCAACATATTTTCAATTGTCTAAATACTCATTAATAAAGGCAAATAAATGGTGGCACATTAGACAAGTTAAAAATTAAACTGGTTTTCAGTTAGCACATTGGCCGGACAAGCTTCGCCATCCCCGCCTTAGACCATGCGGCCACCGAAGCAGGTATTGCGGCATTTAACGTGCATTAATATAACTATAGAAACAGACAGAACAGGCTTCCCCCCGGCTGTTTTCTTAACACCACCGTGTCTTACTACCTGTTCAGGTAGGGTCTAGGTCTATGTTCTAGTTACTCTAATGGGTTAGGGACTGAGAAGGTTTATTTTATAGGAATTACACCCGCATTTATGTGGAGGGAGAGTGGAAAACAGTTTAGGAATAACCACCCTCAGTGCACCCGACCGGGATTGACCAGTCTTCCCAGTGTAGTCTAATACGAGAGTCGCACGTCAGACCATGCGGCCATCGAAATTGGTCCCCGGCTGTTAATTCACCACTGTGAATTGTGAAACCCAAATTAAGCCAATTATAAAATTTATGGTCATGCCAGAAATCGAGCCTGGTACCCCTAGCTAAGTAGACAGGCTACCGACTGAGCTAAGGTATCAGGCTCTTTATTATTTAAAATAAACGAAACTTCCAAAGATAAATAATTATAAGCTTTTAAATTACATGTTATATTTTATATTTAAAATAATGTAGACTTAAGTTTTCTCGTACTGTTTCATTACTTTTAATAATTTCTTTTTATCCAATCAGAAATAATATTCTAAACATAAATAAAAGTACTTATTTTTAGTTTTGGAATGTTAACTATGATGTGCAATATAGTGCATACATTAATACCTTTTAATGCAGGCATCGTATTTACTTGGAAAAGTATTTTTATACATATATAAAACACTAGCAAACCCGACAGACGTTGTCCTGCCCGAACGTTGGCTTTTAGTTTGGGTGGCATAATTAATTTCGATAGTAAAACAAATACTATGTGATCATCACAATTACAAATTCACAATGAACTCCAATTAGTGAGTAACACAAATATTACTAATTCAGTGTTTGTCAAGACAACATACAAAATAAAACATCTTTTCATTTTTGGCATTTCGCCCACAACTCCACAAATATCAGCTGTATCGAAAAACAAACATAACTATGTATTATTCTCAAAAGTTCAATTATTCATGAACTTTTCAGAAGGTTTTAACGGTCAATTATTGATGAACTTTTCAGAAGATTTTAACGGTCAATTATTGATGAACTTATGATTTTTTTAACGGTCAATTATTAATATTATATTCATTATTATAAATATTGGGGGGTGGGGTGAAATTTTGAGGTTACATGTTCTGATATGTAAAAAATCTTTTTAAAAAAATCCCCCCCCCCCAAAAAAAACCCTAAAAAATAAAATAAAATTCCTAGAACCCGATTGCAGCGCCACCTACCGGGTTCAATTGTGAATCTAAACCATCCACGGACCCACTCAAACACATACAAACAATTTCATCAAAATCGGTCGAGCCGTTTAGGAGGAGTTCAGTGACATACACACGTACAGAAGAATTATATATATTAAGAAGATTATTTTATAATTATTTTATCGTATTTCGGCCCTACTCCCCTTCCTCGTCCTGTCCACCTAAGCTAGACGATCGCTAAGACTCGGTGTCCATGCACCACGTCCTACTACCCGTCCGGGATACCCACATATTTATACTGATGAGTTATGGGTGAGGAAGGTATATTTCAGAGGGATTTTACCCGCATTTGCGTCGAAGAGTAGTGTGATACCATTTAGGGAAAAAGAAACACTTCAACTCACCCATCCGGAATTCGAACCCTTACCTCCCCGAAACGACAAACCAGACTATATGAGACTCACGCCTTTATCAACATGCTCAACCATGCGTGTTGATATCAATACAATGACAATTTTAAATAAACGTAACGGTGCAGCGCAAAGACTTTCTCAATATTTTATATAAAATTATATTTATGACTCGTAAAATATGCGAAACGAAATAATACACATTGTTATAGAAACAAAATGGGGAAAAGAGAACATCGCATTTCACCAAAGAGAATATATGAAATAATATACACTGTTACGGACACATATTGTTTGTTCTGTGCATTTTCAACTAGCCATTTCCCAAAGATATATATATTTTTAAAATTTACTATAACTCATAAAATATTGGTTTTATAAAATATCCTCTCAAATAAATGTTTTTTAGTGTTAATATTCCTAAAACTTTGTAATGATGAGTTATTTCGTGTTTCAAAGGGCTGCGGGGAAATTATCGAAATTGGAAATTTCCACTTATGTAAAGTACCCTCAGAGAAATTAAATCTCTCATTTTGTTTGTAATGTTAATCAATGCCTAGATATGAACTTTAATCAATAGCGTGCCTATTTTGAGAAAATATATTTGTTTTATCTTTTGGTACCTAAGTAAAACCTTTAATATTAGGATTATATAAATAACTCGCTTTGCTCGTTGTGGGCTCCGCCCCCAAACCCCAGTATGTTTTCTTTGCAAGTGGATGTAAACTAATGTAATTCCAACGTTGTTTTGAAATTTAAAAAAAATGTGTGGAAAATGTGCAAAATTTACCTAAAATCAAAAAATCTATCTCTATCTAAGGTATAACCGATGGAGATACGACAGAAAGTAATAGGACCAAACTTGTGGATCTCGCCAAATCTGTAGCTGCTGGTGCAATCCGTTTTTTGATAGGTCTTACCGTTTAGCCACAAGAGACCTCCAAAGAAAGTTCCGCACCAGCTTTAAAGTTGCTCCGCCGTTTTGAATTTTTTTCGGGGGTTAAAAATTAAATTTTTTAACTTTTTGGAATTTTCCCGTCGGTTACAGGCTAGAAGCTATAAGTTTACCATATTTCAAGTTTCTAGCTCATCTGGAAGTGGATAAACATTAATGTCAGTGAGTGATTGATTCAGCCATGTGGCTCTATAGTAGTATAATTCCAACAACTCCTCGGGTGAACCTTATAAAAACCATAAATACCAAGCTTTATCCTGATTGGTCAAATGGTTTCGACTCTAGTCCCAGTAAAAGACAGACGGCATTGCAAAAAAAATTTTTTTTGTGTGTTTAGGGGTTCATGAAACATTGACATTCATCAAAATCTTGAATTCGATTTTTTTACGAGTTCAATACTTTCCCTCCACGAGAGGTTCGCGATAAAGTGAAAATGTTAATCGCACAATTATGTTAGCATAATCTGAGGAAAAGTCCTGTTTTTCACTCTCTAAGAAAGTCACCATAAATGATTTATCCATCTTCATTGGCGTCTACTTATTATTTAATTTGAATTTTGCGGCCAAAATAAAAGTTTTTTTTTTCAAACGAATGCTCGGTGTTTCTTTCTCCATAGAAACCCTAGATTGAATATTCAGCCGGCTGGACTGTTTACCTGTTGTTATCGATATTTTTCTAAGTCACACTTAGTACGTTCCTACACACCGAATGGTTGATTGATATCGGCGTCACAAAGGATTGGTGCGTCTTCTCGCTTTGGAACCAATCAGACGTACGGAAGAGAGAGGTTAATAATACCTTTCCAAGAATGTTCTCTTCCGTCTTGGACGTTTCTCAACTAGACCAGCCTGTGAGAAACAATCAGACAATACAATGCGCTGCTAAATATCTGCTGACAATAGTAGGAATGGATGATTTACCTTCAAGCAAGACGGGATGAGAACCATTCTTTGGATGAGTGTAGAACACTCTCATGTATTCAAGAAGACTTGATGAAAGCCACTCTCTGGATGAGTGGGAAACACTCTCATGTATTCAAGAAGACTTGATGAAAGCCACTCTCTGGATGAGTGGAAAACACTCTCATGTATTCAAGAAGACTTGATGAAAGCCACTCTCTGGATTGCTGGCAAACCCTCACCCACACCCGAACATCACTTTGGCTGAAGGTGCGGCGTGCAGGTGTGACGTCAGGACCAGCCCATGGCCTGCCTGGTAAGGTGGCTAAACCACGGTAATTATACTGTAACAAAACAAGGCCCGGCTGTTACACTATCGGGAGTGGCGGGTTCAAGGTCATTGTCTGCACAACTCGGGTCACATTGTCCGAGGAGACGGGACAGTTTCCGCTCCGTTCAGCTCGCTCGAGGAGGAGCCTCCGTCAGATCCCGTGCGTCGAGGGTCATCCTTTTGCAGGGATCGACCCCAATTGTAGGTCTTTGAGACCATCGCGACCTCTTGATGAACTGCGAGTGTTCATATCCTAACGTTTAAATTAATTACTATTTTTTTGGTCAAACAAGATATAGGTCCAGTTTGGGCTATGAGTTTCCGAACGTACTGTATATTACCATGTCCAAAAGAAACAAACTAAATTTACTTCAGAAATAAATAGAGATGGGTCACCTTTAGTTCAGCCGGTAGAGCGTCCGACTACTCTTCAACGGATTACGGGTTCGATTTCAGGCATGGATCCATAGGAAACTACTATGGAATTAGATTTTCTTTTCCTTTAACTTATAAAAAAAAAGGGATGAGTAAGATAAAATATGGAATACGTGTGTCCCCATTTGCATGTAAGGAGAGGGAAATATCATCTAGGGGAAAATATCCTCAGTGCATTCGAACCCTAACCTCTCCCTCCCCTGCAAGCCAAACTAGACGAGACTAGTGCCTTTGTCACGTACCCCTCGGTGTGGGTTATCTGGGCATTATTATTATTATTATTATTATTCATCATTTAAGAAAGTTGACTGTTTTTTATGTCTGTACTACGCCCTGGTTAGATCTAAGTTAGAATATGCTACTGTTGACTTGGAATTCCATTACCTTAACTGACTCTCTCAGGTTGAAAAACGTTCATAGAAAATTTGTCGCTGCGTGCTATGATAAATTATTTACTAACCGGATTTATTATGATTATGACAGAATTCTAAACCTCTTAGGGCTCCAAACTCTCTTCTCACGTGGACTTTACTGTGATGACCTTTTTGTTTTTAATATTTTCAATAAAATTTCTTGCAAATTTGCCCTTGATCATGTAGGCGTTTATATCCCTTCTCGGGCTTCTCGTATTCCAAAATTATTTTTCTCAATAGCTCTAGTAAGGTAAGCCCTATAGGTCGTTGTATCCATATCGCCAATTCTAGATTTGTCGAATTCAACTTCTATCATAAAAAGAAAAGCTAAACTCAGAGAGTTATTTAAGGAAATCCCATATCAATAGTTTATCATGTATATATTCTGCTTATAATATTTAAATTTACAATATTCTGATTTATTTTTTGCATATTGTTACTGCTTTTAACCACTCTTTAGCTATTTGTTTTTAATGCTATTTTTTATTCTTATCATTATTAATTACTACTTTTTTCGTAACTATTCATCAGTATATAACATTTTTTAGCCATTATCTAGATTTGTCGAATTCGACTTCTATAATAAAAGGAAAGCTAAACTCAGAGAGTTATTTAAGGAAATCCCATATCAATAGTTTATCATTTATATATTCTGCTTATAATATTTAAATTTACAATATTTCTGATTTATTTTTTGCATGTTGTTACTGCTTTTAACCACTCTTTAGCTATTTGTTTTTGATGCTATTTTTCATTCTTATAATTATTAATTACTACTTTTTTCGTAACTATTCACCAGTATATAACATTTTTTAGCCATTTTTGTTTATCATATTTTCTCGTGTAAATATATGTATTTGTAAGTTACTTGTGTACTTTTCAGTGCTGGCCTGTTATAGGTCTTACGACTGTTGGCCAGCACTATAGTAAAGGAAATTGAAATTATTATTATTAGCATCACGTCTTACTACCCGTTTAATCTATACGCTTATGTAATGATTTATTTAATTTGCTGGGGATGATAAAAGCTATCTTTGGAAGTGTACCCCTCATTCGCGTGGAGGTAGAATGGAAAACCATTCATAAAAAACCATTCCTCAGTACACCCAACCGGAATTCAAACTTTGATCCATTGGTCATCGTTAGTCCAAACTATTGTGACCACCGAAGCGGGGTTTCTGAGTGGTGAATAGAAATATACTAGATGAAACGGATTTCCCAAAACGTTTAGTCTGCTTTGGCAACTCAAGACTTTTTATCCAGCCTGAGTTCTTCAAAACACCGTAATTAAATGACAACCTGCAGAACTGTTGGTCACAGGTGACGATGACCCTCAGCAGTCGAGGAGAATCTTTTGTTTCTCACGTGCGTCCTATCCCGAACACGTCGACCACGAGAAATGAGAGTAATAGTATTAAAAAGAAATTCACCACGACTTTTGGATTCCACCACACCGCATTTAGCTATTCTTTTGTTCTGGCCCTGGTTCACGATTGTTCAACAGTCTCGCTATTAGCTTCCTTGGTAGGAATTAAATCCCCTCACTTCCTTCAAGGTTCCGGGAATCCTGGATTGTTAGTTGTGTTGCTTGGGTGTCAGAACCGACTAACTTACTCATTTACTCTATGGCATTGGGAACACCTAGTTCATTGCTGCACTTACAATAGTTCTCCACCTATATCTTGTTCTGGTTCTATCTAGTCCACCTCATTACACCCTAGTCCCTATATTGAGCTAGTTCTATCTAGTCTACCTCATTACACCCTATCCATATCTTGAGCTAGTTCTATTCAGTACACATTGTTACACCCTATCACTATCTTGAGCTAGTTCTATCCGGTACATATCATTACACCCTATCCCTATCTTGAGATAGTTCTATCCGGTACATATCATTACACCATATCCCTATCTTAAACTAGCTCTATCCAGTCCACCTCATTACACCCTATCTTAAACTAGCTCTATCCAGTCCACCTCATTACAACCCTATCCCTATCTTGAGCTAGTTCTATCCAGTCCATCTCATGACACCCTATCCCTATCTTGAGCTAGTTCTATCCAGTCCATCTCATGACACCCTATCTCTTCCAGGTCTATTCTAATGTCGTCCTCTCATCTGCGCCTAGGTCTTCCCAATGGTCTCTTACCGTTAGGTTTGCCAGTCAATACTCTGAACAAGGTTCTAGATTCTCCCACTTGCGCTTCATGTCTTTCGTCATGTAGATAAGAAACCACGTCTCACACACAACGAGAGCAACCGGTAGAAATTATTGTTTTGTATATTCTGAGTTTTAAATTTTCTTGAAATCAGGCGAGATGTAAACAACTTACTGACCGGGTAATTTCTCGATTGTATTATTTTCCTAATTTCGACTCTAATATCGTTATTGCTACAGTAGCCCCATGGCTTCTTTGGTGCTGACTGACAGTCAAAATTTAGGTATATACCTAAATTTTGACTGTCAGAAGGGATAGCTGCTAAACACATGATTTTTGCAGATAATATGGTTCGGCGTAGGGATATATAATTTGGTCTAGTAGCTTTTCAAAGCCATCAGCTGTGAGCTGTCAGTCAGCACCAAAGAAGCCATGGGGCTACTGTAGTTAAAATTGTTTCTTATGTTGTTCGAAATACTCTCAAGTTAGAACTAAAAGTGGATTGAAGTATAAAACACACTAGTAGAGGGTTAAAAAGTCTAGCTAGTTCCCACTATCATCTACTCGAACAATATAATTTAAAGATCTAGGCTCAGGTGGTTTGTCAAGCCTCCAGATATGACATTATCAGGGCTAGAAAGTTGAAAGTTTATAGTAGGGAACAGAATAGGCACGTTTTTGTTCAAAGTTAATAGGAAAATGTATAGTTTTTTAACTAAACTACATGAAAAATCTTAGTTTCCCTTCTGTATTTTTACCGTGCGCCGTCTGAGCTATACACATATTTACACTATAGCTAAGCATGAGTAATGTAATATCGGGAGAAAATATTTTGGACTCCCAGAGTTCGGTCGGTATTTTAAAATTTAACTGTTAGATATTATTGTACAAGCATACTTAAATATACATACCAGCAAGTAATAATGATTATAAAATCTAATCGAAAATAATTCAATAGTTCAGTTATACAAATCAAACATCTCAACAGCAAATAAAATACTCGCTTCGGTGGCCGCGTTGTCTAAGGCGCTACTATCACAGTATACTAGACTGCCAATGACGGAGAGATCAAGGCTCGAATCTCGGTCGGGTGTACTGAAGGTTTTTTTTCCTAAATGGTTTTCCGTTTCCTCCTCCACGCAAATGCGGGTGCACTCCCTTTGAATATAACCTTCCTAATTCCTAAAACCATTAGCGTATTAGTATATAAGCGTATAACCCGAACAGGTAGTAAAACGCAGTGCTTAAAAGAAAAGGAAAAAAAAACACTTAATATTATTATATTGCGAGAATACAACCTGCGTTTGAGAATGTATCATTTATTATCTATGAAGAGACGTAATTGACAAAATATGGTAAAAGGCTGCAATGAGACCCTTAAAATGCCCCATGTGGCCCTAAGGCCGCAGGTTACCCTTCCCTTCCTTAGACCATAGAGCCACTGATGTGGGTTATCCGGAGGAAGGTATAATCTAGGCGAAATACACCCTCATTACCATGAAGAGGGAGCCTGACGTCTAGCCCTCGTGACCACAGCTACAGATGAGTCCTTACCCTTACCCTGTCCAAGCTAGACACGTTTCCCGACTGGATCTAAAAACCCTCGACCATGACATTGCGCGGTCAGCCATTGTTAGTCTTGACCACACTGACATTTTTACAGACTCATTTAAAACAGGAAAATGGTTTTATTTTACCAAGACGTTAACTATTTACTGAGGTTCCAATTTAACAACACAAAGCCTGTAATCTAACGGGTCTGATCGAGATAATTTCACACATCCTCTAGTGAGACGTCTTTCACTCTTACCTGGGCGGTCCTTGTTTCAATCTCTTGTCAGGACAAGTAAGACTGACGGCGATGATTCACAGCATCCTTTTACAGGATTCGGTGAACTTTTGGGCGGTATGAAGGGCTCCGTGAGTTTAGATAGGATGTTAGTCACCGCGAGCTAAGGTGGAATAGAAGTCACCACGAGTTAACGTGGAATAGAAGTCACCGTGATTTAAGGTGGAATAGAAGTCACCACAAGTTAAGATGGAATAGAAATTACCACGAGTTAATGTGGAATAGAAGTCACCACGAGTATAGGTAGAACAGATGTCACCACGGGTAAAGTTGGAATAGAAGTCACAGCGTTTTAAGGTGGAATAGAAGTCACCACGCTTTGATATGGAACAGAAGTCACCGCGAGCTAAGGTCGAATAGAAGTCACCGCGTGTTAATGTAGAATAAAAGTCACCATGAGTTAATATGGAATAGAAGTCACCGCAATTTAAGGTGGAATAGAAATCACCACAAGCTATGATGAAATAGAAGTAACCACAAGTAAAGTTGGAGCAGAAGTCAATCACGAGTAAAGGGGGAACAGAATTCACCGCGTGTTAAATTGGAATAGAAGTAACCACGAGTAAAGGTGGAATAGAATTCACCGCGTGTTAAGGTGGAATAGAAGTCAACACGAGTAAAGGGGGGACAGAATTCACCACGTGTTAAATTGGAATAGAAGTAACCACGAGTAAAGGTGGAATAGAATTCACCGCGTGTTAAGGTGGAATAGAAGTCATCACGGGTTCAGATGGAATATAAGTAACCACTATTTAAAGCAAAATATAAGTCACCACAGTTTAAAGTAGAATAGAAGTCAGTGAGTAGAGGAGGAAAGCAAGCCATAGGTAGAAATAGAGGAAACTTATTGTAGGCCTACATACCTAAAGTGTGCCTCCACACGACTTTTTAAAAATTATTCTCAAGTTATTCCGAACTTAAAAAAAACTCTTAGTTTAGAACAAAGACCCGTGATTTCCGAATCGAAGGCTTTTAGTGCATATCACAGCAACAACAACAAAACACACCGTCATACTATAAAATTTAGGTAGAGCAGCCTTTTGAAAAAAATTGTTAGACAGAGAGAGGAGGGGGGAGGCGGCGAGGGGGGAGGGGAATGAAAGAACACGGATGACCAGATGGTTTCATTTGTAACTCCGACAAAGTCTCACCAATATTGATTATTTATTACACCCGACGAATTCGTCATTTATAAACAGGTATGTAAATAAATCCAGCCCAATTTTATCCCCACTTAGGCAAACAAATGCATCCATTTTTTTTTCAAAAATGTGAGAGGGAGAGAGGTTAGCTCACAGTTTTTTTTATAGGGGCTTTACTCTGCCCCCCTCCCCACAAAACTCCCATTTTGTACCTAACCTATTTTGAAATTCACAATATTCCAATACATTCGTATATTTCCAAATATAAGGAGTTATTTACATGGTCATAGTTAAGGGGGTCAATAGGGGGGATACGTCCCCTTAATAATCTGTTCAAATGGTAAAGTCCTAGTACCGTAAAAGAAACAGTGAAATGTTTTATTCAGAAAATTGAAAATTAACCTATAATAACTCCACTATCATAATATTGGTGTTATTCGTTTGGTTCAAAATAATTGTTATTTTCTAATTTAAATTGAAACTAGGTTTGTTCTGTCCCCCTCAGTATTTAAGAGCTATGGCTGTTTATAATCTTACACAACGAGCAACTAGAATCAAACAGATATAACGTCCGATTCTCATAGGAGGAAACTTATATGACAGCTAGAAAAGTTAATCGATCTACTTTCACGTATTCATACGTCAAGTCATGCTCCTCTACTATCACTTTAGATAGATATTATCAATACCTATAAAAATAACACTAATAACTAAGTAAAAGGCTATCAATTTTGGCCTTAAAAAATACATTTGCCTTTTCTAAAAGGCCCTTTCTATGAAAATTGGAGCATAGGTTTTTATTTTTATATTTTAGCACCGCGTCTTACTACCCATTCGCGTCATACGCCTGTGTATTAATTACGCTAATGGGCTAGGGAGGAGGGGAGTTGAACTTAGAATAAATGTACCTGCATTTGAGTGATAAACAATTTAGGGAAAACCACCCTCATTGTACCCAACCGGGATTCGAACCTCGTTATCCCCGTCATCAGCAGTCCAGTCTACTGCGAGAGTGACGCCTTCGACTATGTGGTCACCGGAGTGGATTGTAGGTTATTCATCATGTGATAAAGATGTTTGTACACGTTCTACACATGAAAAAGATATATCATCCAATTGATCCAAGGGATAAGGATTAGGATGCCATATTTAAGGAATAGTATGTGTTAGATGGGAAAAGAGCAGTCAAAATCGCCTCTACAGAACAATCCTTATTGCTCTTGATCTAGATTCGAATCCCAACTTCTCCATCAACTGTGACCAAGCCCAACGCGAGTCCAACGCCTCAGACCGCTAGACCTGTTTTATTCTCTTAAGAATGTAATATATACTAGTTGATCGATGCTGCGATGGTTAAATATTATCGCGTTAAAATTTATTCAAAACTTCTTTATTGGGAAAATTTCTATTTCGTGAGGCCTCACTAGATTTTCTAGTTAAATGTTTAGTCGTCAAAGGCGGCTATTAACTTTTCATTGATTTTGAGCTTTCTGTGTTTAATTCTAAACAAAAAGTAAATTGTTCCTCTCCACCCCACAATGAGAACTTTAAAACTACCCCTCTCTCAGCTTTCTATCTATTTGTTGCACCAAACCACTTACGTAAGAACTTAGATATTATTTTTAAACAAAGATAAATATGTTATTCACCGATAAACAATCATTCACAAATCAGAGAGTCCACGGAAATGGAAACAAACAATGACTGTACAGGTGAGCCACTGCGCACATAGCAGAAAAGCTGTAAATTCGCTAGGGAAATGGCCAAAATAAACCAAATATTTCTCCAGCAGCAACATAGAGTTTAATTTCCTGCACATGCTAATATTAACAGGTATTGAATATCTGTCAAGAGTGTCCTGGAATTTTGTCAAAACTTGTTCTCTTTATTTAAAATGTTTTTACAAAATTCCAGAGCGCTCCCTTCTGCCGCACCTTAAACCGACGCCTCGGCCGATGGCCGGTGAGTCTTGTCAAGAGTTGCCGATGATTTACAACCTCTGTTCATGGACTCACCTTCAAACAACCCGAGTACGTTCCTTCCAGTCCACCGTGATTGCTCTAGTAGTTTATCTTCAAGATATTTGCAGACATGGTACCGCACGTGATACCAACCTATAAGCTCGATCATTCCCTCCCGCTGCTCTATTGAGACGTGACGCCCGTAGCTGAAAGATTAAGATCAGAGTCACCGTCGCCCCACCAGGGGTCAACAAGATGTGTCGGAGGTCGCGTGTTCGAGTCTCCTCAGGNCGTAGCGGCTCTATTGTTTTGAACCGACAGCGCTGATTGGATGGACGTGTGTGAGTCTCTGGTGTGACCGAGGATATTCAACATTTACGAGTGTGTTCGGTTCGAGTCCTAGCTAGATTTGTTATTATTTTGCTTTGCCTCATCACCTGGAAACCGGGAAAACGCAGGGAATTTGGTAAAATATAACAAAAAAATACTGGATTGTTTTAGCACCCGCATCTTCCTACCCGTTCTTGTTATACGCCTATGTACTAACTACTCTAATAAGTTAGAAAAGGAGTTCAGAAAATGAGTTAGTTACCTGTTCCCTTCTTGACTGAATTTCTTTGAGCAAGAGCGAAACGGCCTACCAATTTTGTTAGGAAAAGTATTTTCACACATCTTCCAGGGTTTTTTTTACATGCCACAATCAACATGGGAACGGCGGCTTTACTTACCCCCCGAAGGAAGTTGCGCTACGGATTTTTATCACTCAAGAAACATTCCGTCAACCTCAGCTGGGTTTGAACCCATGAGCTGAGCTGAGCTGAGGGGAGCCCATAACCCCAAGACCACTGAGATCGACTTAGTAACTCTTATAACTGTCGAAATAGTGCCTTAATATCTAAATTGGACTGCAGTTATACGTATATACTTTTTTATAATAGTTAAAACATTTTATGATCATGGGAAAATGAAGGGTTACGGCAGGGTAAGACTCCATCTTTTAAGACCACAACAGTACTGTTCAACGGTGACTTTATTTTACCATAAATGTTCTTCGTCAGGATTGAGCCGGTATAATAAGACTATTCTACCATCTTTTAGACAGCTACGTTGGTATTGTTATATTCCAGTTTATAGCTTTACAATCTTCTCATTAGCGGTGATAATTTACTGCTCTCTCTTTTAACGAACAACAATTGAGGAGAGGAGAGAATGTTCGTCGAGCTCACGTGGGAAACAAACTTAGTTCAGTCGTTAGTGCTTCTGTACACGGAAATAATAGTTCCCGGGGTTCGATTTTGGTACGTCCGGGAAAAAAATGCATCATCTACAATCCTTTAACAATTATGGTGAACTGGGTGCTGTGTCTGTTCCAAAATTAAGTTAGTTTGTGATTCGTGTGTTTATGTAACCAGTGGGCTCAGCAAGTGCATTTTAAATACCTCAAATAAATCAATTGGGGAGTGAATAATAATAATAATAATAATAATAAACAGCACCCCTAATCCGCCCCCTAGCCTCAGGTAGGCCTCCCGGGTCGGATCTAGAAGTGACCAACCCGTGCAGGTAGGACTATTAAAAAAACTCCATGACATGAGCCCACGAGCGCGCTATACCAACCGAGGGGGTGCCGCAATTAGCGATGATATCGCCAACGTTTGCAGATAGAGGGTGTCATGTGGTCAGCACAGCGAGCCCTTAGGAAGTAAATCTCAGTTTTCTAGACCGGATCTGCTACTTATTTATTCAAGTAGCTCCTCATTTGTCATCAAGAGGCTGAATTGACCCCGTTCCAGACCAACTGCTTCAAAGATACATTTTAGAAGAGCCGGGGATCGAACCCAGGACCTCTGGGTCTGTAGCCAGGTATTATTGTCCACTAGACCACAGAAGTAGCAAGATTTAAAATAATAAATCCGTTCTTCTAATACTGTAGTTTTAAAATGTAAGATTTATTCTATATTAGCAGAAGTATATTAGAAGGAGTAACGATTTTATTTGCTTCAAATAGACAGGGAAAAAAAACTCTTTATTATATTTCTTTCGACCCTGTTTTTTTTTATTCATTTAAGAAAATCAAATCCAAATTTTAAAATGTTGGAAATCTGCGCGCTATAGATATCGTGCTATACTCATGACAGACAAAGTCTTTATTTTATTAATATAGATATAATATATATAGAAGAATATGTTTGTTACAGTATATACATTTTTTTATGCGTCACCTCTTACTATATGATCGGTTATACATCTATGTACTAATTACGCTAAAGTATATAAGTTGTCGGACAATAAGTATTTTTATATACAGGATGTTCCCGGATTAAATTAAAGCAAACACTATACACATATATAATTTCCCCTCCCCCCTAGATATATTTCAAATCCTCTGATATTATCGAACATGAAGCTGAAAGATGGCCTTAAATAAAACTCCATATCACTTCTAGATGCATTTTACTGTCAAAGATTTGCCGGAGAAAACCGCTTCAAATAACTACTAGTCTAGAGGCATCTAACTGGCAGAAAAAGTCAGGGGAGGAGAGCTCTAAATAACTTCCAAGGTCATCCAAATTTCATAAATGTATAGGGGAGGACAACTATAAATAGCTTCTAGATGCATGTCATTTTGAAGAATTTTCAGGCGAGGACCACCCCAAATAGACTATTTTCTGAAATAAATCAAATTTCAAAATTTTGTCGGTGGAAGACCACTTAAAAGATTATCTTCCAGAGGTATCTAATTATGTAATAAATTAAGGTGAGGATCACTCTAAATGGCTTCTAGGGGAATCTAAATTTCAAAAATTTCTGGGGGAGGAACACTCTAAACAAATTATAAAAGAATATAATAATAAAAAAAGGTGAAGACTACTCATAGCTTCTAAAGTGAACCATTTTTCAAAAAATTGTTGAAGGGGGGCCAATCCACATAGTTTATAAAAACTATCTAATTTAAAAAATTCTGAGAGCATGACCACGGTTTAAAGCATACATAATATCAAATATGAATTAGAAACTATTAAATGGGTTTAAACAGAAATCTAACATTGTAAGTAGTTACGTTATTTATAACTATAATCCCCCTATGAAAATGATCTGGATCCGCCCCTGATTTACACTATAGTGTTGAAGGATGAGGAAAGTAGAATTTAGAGGAAATATACTATCATTTGTTTGGAGGAGTGGGAACGTATTGAGGAAAAAACCTCAATACACACGACCGGTACTCAAACCCCGATCTTCGTTTCGCCCGACAGCCCAATCTAATGCAGACCTGGTGCGTTAGACCAGGTAGAGTGTATGACGTACGTCCCTCACGCCTTACTACCCGTCCGGAACTAAGCGCGTGCACTAATCGAATAGGGATGATTAAAGTATAGTTCGGAGAGTAAATGTACCCGTATTTGCGTGAATTGAGAGTGGAAAACAATCTAAGGAAGGGAAAAACTTCATTACCTCTGACTAGGATTCGAATCCCAATATCCCCGGTCACCAGCGAACCAATCCCACACGAGAATGATACGTCAGACCTTGAGACCACCGATGCGGGTGAAAAATAAATAGTTTTACAGTAATTTATTTACAGCAAGCGAGTCTTACAAATACTGCAAGTGTATATTTAATCCCATAAATCCTTTGTTGTATTAAGGATGTCAGAGAAGGAGGCACTAATAGATCCAGTCATGCGAGCTAGAAGCGGTGATGTTCCGAATAGACAAGTCACTGGACGTGTGTGAATGTCATGGCAAGACATTGGGTCGCTGTATTATGCGTGATCACGCACGGACTAGTGCACGCAATGTGTGTGCCAAGTGAACAGTGGCTGTGCGCGTAGCACTGGGCCAGTTCTCACGACTGTTGCGTTATCGTAGAAACACTTCCTGGAACCTCC
>CABFWB010001549.1:0-40395 GCA_902151455.1 Timema bartmani
TGGGAATATTAATAACCTGGACACTTATACTCTACATTAGCTGTGTGGGATAATTAATAACCTGGACACTTATACTCTACTTGAGTTGTGCGGGGATATAAATAACTGATTTATTTCCATTCATACAGGAAGGTTGAACTTGTTTCAGCCACTCAGATGCCGGTACAAAGCAAGGGAACGGAACTGCGAACCAGACCCGGCGCCTGTCATCTCCTGGCTTCATGCGGACCGCCCTGTCCTCACGGCGGTCCCGCGGAAGCCCCACAGACTCAACCAGCCTCCCAGCCAAACTCAAGTCTGACAATTGGGAGTACTGGCACAGCCGCGCCACTCACATATCGGGGCCAACAGCCATCAACGGTCATCACCCCTCGAGTACTGAGGAAAGTGTCGTAAAAAAGACGTCGGGACTAAAGAAGATGGTGAAAAAGTTCTTCTAGAAGAATCATTCCAGCAACTGTTTTGTGTGTGCATGTATTTATTTGTTATGTTTGTATTTTCATCTCCCTCCCACCCTCCACTTTCCCTCATCACTCTACACAGACACTTGAACTGACCCTGGCTCGTACCCTCGGGTGTCATTTCAGAAATAATATAGAGCTTGCTCGTATTTCAAAATAAATTAAAAAGTGTTTTGTTAGTTAGGCTAGCATGGCATTATTAATCTGAAAGATATAGGTCTCAAACAAAAAGATACTTATTGATATTAATACTTATGTAATATTATTCCCACTTATTCTAAAAGGAAGCAAGACTGAGATGGTATGAGCATGTAAAGAGGATGGAAAAAGAGACGATCCCAAAGAAAATGTTGGAAATGAAGTATGTAGGTAAAAGACCGCAAGGGAAGCCAATAAAGAGATGGGAGGAGCAGATAACAGAAAGTGTTCAAGGGAGAGGAGAAGAATGGAAGAAATTAAATAAGGAAGAATGGTGGAAGGATAAAGGAAGATGGGTAAATTTTACTAACCCAGACACAGGCTGGAAATAGTTGATGATGATGATGATGATTTTACAATAGCCTTTTTCTTGATAGCCAACAAATTAGCTAGCAATACAAATTTAAAAAAAAATAATCACTTGATCAAATTAAATTGCTTTTGGTAGGTATTTTTCACTCTTAGCTCTTGCATTTTCAAACATTACCCTACAAATTAATATAGTAAATAAAATGGTTCAATTTTGAGGGACAGCCTTAATGATAATGGAGTAGAAATTGTTTAGCTAGAACACTAAAAAACATACACATCTTGAAGGACAAACTTCAATACTCACAGACAGGTTCTTAATGTCAAGTGAGTAGACAGATGCTCTTGGTGGGATTGTCACTCGATTGTTTTAGCTATGATTTCATCTTGGATGAAAAACAGTTAACCTTGCAGCGCAACCAAGAGCATCAACCTACTCTCTTAACCTGAAGAAGCTGTGTGTGACAGTGAAAACTTTTTCCCTAAAAATGTGTTTGTGGGTTTTTTTTAATGTTTTATCTAAACAATTTGTATTCTAGTTTCACTCGGGTAAGTGTGCTGGCTATCCCTCCTAATTTAAACTATGATAAAACCTAGTGCTCTATTCCAAATAACCTCTAGTAAATAAAATAACTTTCACCAATGATACGAAATACGTCAATATTAAATTTATATTATTTTGTAGTTTTTTTAAATTTGGTTATTCAATATGATAACATATCAGCTATTTACATACCCCTGATATGGCGAAATGATATTTAATATAAATCATACAACAAGCTTTGCACAAGACTAACAATTTTTTTAAAGGCAATATTGAATTAAAAATTGAATGGAGGATAGAAATGCAAGGCTTACAAACTTACCAGAAAACTGTTGGCCTCAAAGTTCACAATTAAAACAGGGTACATCAGTCTCCTTCAGCAAAAGAGAGTAAAACACTGACTGGACTATGGCAGCATGGCTAGAGGTAGGTCATGGTCACTTAGGTACTGTTGTTACCTGTCTTCTGCTGAAGAAGTGGTCTGATGTACCCCAAAAATTACATAATTATAGGGATGTGCAAAGCTTCAAAACTTTGACTTGGCTTCGAAACAAACATCAGCTTCGACTTCGCTTCAAAGAAATTCTGGCTTCAAAGCTTTGTCAATAAAAATATTGACAGCTTAAATACTTCATTTATGTTCTATTATAGCCATTCTTAGCTGTTTTGTACATATATATTAATATTTATTTGGGAAAAAACTAATTAATTGAGTTGTAAGTTGTGATAGTAAATTGATTTGTCAGGTTAAGATGAACTATTACAAACAATTGTGCAATAAAACATTTTCCAAGTAATTTTAGTATATAAAGTAATATAAATAACAACAATATAATATTTTTTCAATCATAAAACAACTAAGTGAAAATATTTTAACTTTGATTTAGCTTCGAGAATATTTCATATATTCGATTTGAGTTCGCTTCTAAAAAGGTGGGCTTCACACACCCTTACATAATTATGTGTTTTGTTGTATTTTACTATTGTGAAATTTAAGGCCCACAGTTTTCTGGTAAGCATGTAGGCCTTGCTATCTTTTCAATGTTTAATTTAATACAGCCATTTGGCGCCATTTTTTCTTTGTTTCAAAGGCAATATATTTTATTATTTGCTTAAAAGTTCACTAAAATGTGTACCTTATAGAACATCCACTTCAGATTTAATAGTGTGTGTAGTGATCACGGCACAATAATGATTACTATTTCTATAAAACTGACTGCAGTTATGTTTACACTATTTTCTAGGGGTGTCGGAAGCGAAAATTGAAACATGCGATGCGAAGCCAAGCATAAGAATGTTTTCGTTACTACACAAGACTAATTTTAATTTTAAAATTATCCAATCAAAAGTTCAAAACGTAAAATATCTTGGAAGCGTGATTGAGGAGAAAGCTGAAAGTAGAAAGGATTAAATGATCAGAGGACAGCAGGGAAAAAAGAGACCTGCTATGGAGAAGAAAAGTGTCCTTGAATTGTTGTTCAGAGCATACTTTGTACCCATTGTCACATATGCAGCAGAAACATGGGCAGTGAATGTAAGAGAGAGACTAGGAAAATGGATTGTCATGGGAATGTGAAGTTTGTGAGGAGCATGTTAGCTGTCACGAGGAGAAACAAGATTAGGAATGAAGTTATCCGTGCAAGAGTTGGGGAACAAGGAGTACATGAGATAGTAGAGGAAGCAAGACTGAGATGGTATGGTCATGTAATGAGGATAGAAAAAGAGAATGTTAAAGAAAATGTAGGAAATGATGTGTGTGGGCAAAATACTGCAGGGGAGGTCAAGAAAGATATGGAAGGAGCAGTTAACAGAAAATGTTCAAGTGAGAGGAGAAGAATGGAAGAAATTAAAGGAGGAAGATGGAGGCATTTTACTAAACTGACCCGGCCACAGGCTGGAAACAGTTGAGTTGTTGATGATGATGATCTAATAAGTTTGTAAAGGTAGTGAGAAAGATTTAGAGACTATATTATTTTATGCTGACATCTCTGAACTTATCTATGCTTACAATATAGCTGTCATTTAATCACTAGTCAGAGCTAAAATACTGTTTAAGAGTTGTTATAAAAATGATTATATGTTTAAATATGTCATATTCAGTAAGATATTCCAAATATGTTCATAATATATTGAATTTGTCTTCTTCCTTCGAAAAATTTTGAAGACGCGAAGGTTATTGCTGATGTTGAAATTAAGGAGATTTGAACTTTTACTTCAGCTTCAACATTTTGAAATTTTGCACACCTCTACTATTTTCATTAGGTTAGTTGCTCTACAATTGTAAAGTTCTTGTATTGGTCTGTTATTACTGTTGCATTATAACTTAATATCTGCGGAAGTTACGAGCAATTGGGGAGGGGGATGATTTTATTATGTGGTGTAATCTTGACAGTGATAGCCATCGAAAGGAATCTCATAGTCAATTAATTTGATCATTTAGCTAGTAAGCTTGTGTATGAAGGCTCTATATTGTCCCACATTGCATTAGCTATTGTGTATTAAGGCCACATTGTGTTATACCCTGTATGTAAGCTGTGTATTGCGCCACATTGTGTTATCTGCATTCTAATAGTCCAGGAATAGCTGTCAAGACTGAAACATTTGTGTTTGTTAACGAGCAATTTATTTGAAAATGTCTAGAACTAGTAAATTGTTTTTAAATTATGCCTGTGCAAAGTTTTGATTCCAAATGTTAATATCTAATTAACATTGAAAGGATATAGGGTCAGGGTCACAGTTACCGATAAAATGTAAGCCTCAGAACTCGCAACTAAACATAAAACAGTAATATTCGGGGCCTAACATACCCATTAGGGGTGGTCGGGCACCTGAAATTACAGGCAATAAATCAGGCATCTAAAAATTCCAGAATATCGGGCGAGTATTTTTTATGCCCATATTTCAATCGAGCATCTCAAGAACTTGATAATTATAATAGCATGTTAGCACTAACTTATAATTCAAACTTTGAAAAAAAATAGTGTTTAACTGAAATTCATAGTTGAATTATTTCAATTCAACTAATATTAGACAAAAGTACGTATTTTTTTTATTAATTCGTAAATTATTATGTTTGCTTTCAACAAAACTACGATAACGTTTCTCACAGGTTACAAGTCTACAACATTGTGAAATCAATATTACTACGATTTAATTTTTTCTGTCAATGCCAACAACATACCAAATTCAACATTTCCACATTGAGATTTTTAGGCCCTATACTTGCGAAAACTTTAATTAGTTTTCTTTACATTTCTTTAATTTATTATTACTAGCCAGATTTTTTAGGATATGTTTAAACTTGTAATTTGAAATTTAATAGGCCTGTTACAAGGTTGTTTTCTATCTCGTTTTTAAATTAAATTAGACTTTTAAAATTATAATTTGAAATTTTATAGGCTTGTGATAAGGTTGTTTCTAAACTATGAGAGTTGTGGCCAGCACACTTGCTCAAGTGATACTGGAATATAAATCGTTTAGATAAAACGGTAAAAAAAAACCCACACAAATTCTTACATCCATTACTGTTTTAAGCTTGTGGTCAGTTAATTAATATAGCCATATATTTTCCACTACCAGCTTGCTAGGCCTGTCGTGCCTTATAATCTAACTTAAGACTAGGACAGGCACAACATCCAGTTCCCGGCCGTTATTTATCAATGATAAAAAAAAAATTACAAACAAGCTTTCACTGTCACAGACAGCTTCTTCAGGTCGAAAGAGTAGACTGATGTTCTTGGTTGGGCTGCAAGGTTGGCTGTCAACAGCTGATTTTTTTTTCTAAATTTGTCCAACCAGATAGATAGAAAACAGATGTGTTATATAATAGTATATATTATTATTGTAACATAACAGGGATATCAAGGTTAAATTCCAGATCGGGCTTACTGAGGGGTTTTTCCTAAATGGTTTTCCACTTACCTTCCACACAAATGTGGGTAGATTACTTATAAAACACTTTCTTCCTCATCCCTACCCCAAAAGAGTTTATAACTTGCACAACATGAACAGGTAGTAAGACGCTGTGATAAAAAAATATTGTGATATCCAAATAGCTAAAAATGTTTAGTAAGTGCGCTGGTAGTGAGGAGAGAAATTCACCCGAGGTTTAAATTAGTGTTCTGTCTGGATTTGGTGATTTATCGACAGACCCGTTTCGAAACAAAGATATCTGCAACCCTTAACAACGAAGGGTATGGCAACTGGACCATCAATATATCACCAATGCTAGACAAACTCCTAACCTCAACCTTGGGTGAATTCCATCATCTCCTTCTTACTAGCGCACTTACCAAACATTCAGATATGACAATATATTATTATATAACACAACTGTGTAGTTATCTCTATTTAGTTTAAGTGCTTCCATCCATGTAGTGAAATCCTAGCTGGGAAACAACCAGCTGTTTACAATCAAACCAAGAACATCCGTTTACTCTGAACTCGAAGAAGCTGTTCGTGACAGTAAGAGTTTGTCCTTAAAAATATGTTCTTTAGTGTTTTATCTAAACCATTTCTACTCGAGTTTCATTCAGGTGAGTGCTGGCTTGCTATCCCTCCTTATTTGACCGGAATTTAGTCGAATGTGTTATTCCAAAATCTTAAAGTGTCAAATAAAATTTAAAATATTAAATTTAAAGAGATTTCCGATTCGGATCCCAGAGAATTTATATAAAATCCAAATGTCAAACTTTTGAATAATTCGACTATTCATATAAGCTAGCGTCAACCTGTTATTAAAACATAATATTGCCTCACATTATTTTACTTTGCTAGTATTATTGTTTAGTCACAGTTTATATGGCCTCATTTTTAATTTGACCTCGACTAAAATATTTTTAACTAAAATTAGATTTGGATTGATCTTATAAAATATGGAATAATTTTCTTAGCTATGATATTTGAATTAATAAGCTGAGCTTCAAATTATATTTGGAATTAAAAGACTTTGGTTTGCATGGGCTATTTTAAATCAAGCCAAGCTGTATAAAATGTTTGTAAGTTATTTTGTACCTGGTTGTTACTGTTCTTAACCTCAAGTAATCTGTTTTGTGAGTGGAGTAAATCCAAGTTGAAACACTCGGTTGGAATGGTAACATCAGGTAGACACTATTTTAGGGTGACTTAATATATCGATCTGAAAAACAAGCCACATTTTTTTTTCTTGTTTTAGTTTCCTTTTTAAAGAAGTTGCTTTGCAAATTCCACACTCCTTGCTGAAGCATACTGATAAAAATAAACACAGGCCGAGGACTTGAGAAGAAATGTCTGATTTTCTTAGTTCTTATTCCATTTCTCTCTTTTCCTCTTATCTGCACCTTATTTTTCTTTTTTATGGAAGCGGCATCTGTGGTTTACTTAAATGAAGACCGTTGATGAAGTCATACAAACGGTGTTCACTTGTGTTCATGCACATCTGTTAAAAAAATAAAAATTTATTATTTTGAAACTAATATCGGATGACTCATCCTTTAAGTTATAAAAACCTTTATTATTTAGTTTATAATTTACAGTGGTTCTAATAAGAGACAAGTGTGAATATAATGCTTTTAATCATTTTTTCATGCACTAATATTTCTTGCTGCCACAACATCAAAACAAAATATAAGAATTTTATTAATATATTTTGTTCTTCCAACAAGTTATGAAAAAGCCAACTATACAGTAATCCTTTGGGAAGTATTATTAAAAACATTTGATAACAATTTTTACTGATAATTATTTGCTTACTAATACTATTTTATTTCCACATTTATGACTTTTAACTAATGTTTTCAATACAAATCTTCTGCTAGCTGTCACCAAGACTCCAATCGAAAGCTGTCAATTTTGATATTATCAAAATCTCAAAGATAACACTAATAATTAATAATATATTAAAATACTATCAACTTCGGCCTAAAAATAGGTTTGTATTTTCTAAAAAGCTCATTCTATAGAAAATGTATTATAGTTAACATCTCTATTTCAGAGTAGCCACAGGACTTTCCAAATCTATTTCTCTGAACATCTTGATTACTTGGATGTCTTCTCTCTCCATATTGGCATGCTTGTGCAAATATGAAAATGTGTCATCACTCCTTACAAGATATTTTTAATTTTGTTTGCACAAAATAAACATTCTAATAACCAGTTTTGATGGCCACATGGTTTAAGGTGCCACTCATGCAGTAAATAAGACTGCCAATGACAATAAGATTGAGGTTAAATCTTGGTCAGGTGTACTGAAGGTGGTGTTTCTTACGATTTTTCACTCTCCCTCCATGCAAATGTGGGTACACTTCCTCTAAATTCAACCCAGAACATTATCTTAATACATTCATTTGAAAAGCATGTTGCTACAATGACTGGTAAATAAATATATATTATAATTATTTACATTATTAGTCTGTTTAAATAATCATGTAAATGTAAACTATTTAGTGATCCGAGTTCCTAGCTACAGCTCCAGATCCGATCCCCGGCGTATCCAGATTTTTATGTGAAGCAGTGGGTCTGCAACAGTCTCAAACTTGGGCTCGTCAGGCCAAATTAGCAGCTCTTTACTAGAAAACTGAGGGTGGTTTGTTGTGCTGACCATATGACACCCTCTATCCTCAAATGTTGGCACTATCTTAGCAAACGGCTGGGCCACTCTAGCGGTATAGCTCGCTTGTGGACTTGCATCATAGAGTAGGGAATTATTATTGAAACTCTTGATAACTTTTTAATAAATCAACTAAGATATAGTTCTAGAAAACCAAATGTTAGTGAATTTGAAAGAATTGTGGTGGTCAAAAGTGTGCTTCCTTTAACATTCAGAGTTTAGGTTGGAAGAACAATACAGAGGTGTTGGAACTAATGGGGAATCAGGCCTATAACAATACAGGGGTGTTGGAACGAACGGGGAACCAGGCTTATAACAATACAGGGGTGTTGGAACTAACGGGGAATCAGGCCTATAACAATACAGGGGTGTTGGAACGAACGGGGAACCAGACTTATAACAATACAGGGGTGTTGGAAATGAACGGGGAACCAGGCTTATAACAATACAGGGGTGTTGGAACGAACGGGGAACCAGGCTTATAACAATACAGGGGTGTTGGAACGAACGAGGAATCAGGTTTATAACAATAAAGTGGTGTTGGAACGAATGGGGAACCAGGCTTATAACAATACAGGGGTGTTGGCACAAATGGGGAACAAGGCTTACAACATTCATTTCAACACCCTTTTATTGTTATAAGACTGATACAACATTCGTTCCAACACCCCTGTATTGTTATAAGCCTTATCCAACATTCGTTCCAACACCCTTGTATTGTTATAAGTCTGATACAACATTCGTTTCAACACCCTTTTATTGTTATATCAGGCTTATAACAATACAAGGGTGTTGGAATGAACGTTGGATCAGGCTTATAACAATATAGAGGTGTTGGAACGAATGTTGGATCAGGCTTATAACATTACAAGGGGGTGACCTGGTGGTCTAGGGGTAAGGTGTCAGACTTCTGTGCTGAGGGTCCGGGGTTCAATCCTCGGTTCCGGCACGGATTTATCTGATTTCCAAACCCTTCCTTCACCTCTGACAAGACGTGTATTAATCACAACTTGTGAATGTGAGGAATGCCAGGCCTCCACCATGGTTCGGATTCCACGTTAAACTGTAGGTCCTCCATTTCATCTCACAATCACCTTATCATTACACATTAGCGTAAGTGCGTATAACCCGAACGGGTAGTAAGACGTGGTGCTAATAATAATAATAACAATACAGGGGTGTTGGAACGAATGTTAGATCAGGCTTATAACAATACACGGGTGTTAGAACGAATGTTGGATAAGGCTTATAATAGGTGTGGCAATGACATTTACATCCATCCATTATATCTAGTGCAGTTTTTCTCAAAGTTATGGGAAAGGACCAACAAATGGAAGTTTATGGGGGGAGTTTTGAAATTAAACAGGAAAAACATAAATTTTAGTATGTTTTTATTTGGCAGTAATATTTAATAAATACAAGACAAAACTTAATTTGTTAAATAAAATATATATGATTACATTGAATTAATATTTTATGTACATAATATTGATATAAGTGTAAGGAAGTTCAGTATAGGGCATAATTCGAATCGAGCAGAAACCTGGACATTGAGAGCACACTAGCTGTCACCAGGAGTATATGAGATAGTAGAGAAAGTAAGACTGAGATGGTATGGACATGTAATGAGGGTGAAAAAGCGAAGATACCCAAGGAGAATGATGGGAGATGAAGTATGTGGGGCAAGAAACCTTGTTCTAGGTGGTCTCGATATAAATTAAATAACTATCCCCCGCCCTTTTCTTACTTTTTCGTGTCATAAGCATTTAATTAGATTTATTGAATGAGTATGACGAATGTATAGTTAGGAGGAAATGCACCCGCATCTATGTGAAGGGAGTGTGGGAAACTATCTAGTGAAAGCCACCCTCGATACACCTAGATGAGATGCAAACCCCATCCTATCACTGGTGATGTAGGACCACCATATATAAGTTATGCGCATCGAGGAACAACTGGGGCCTTGTGAGTAAGAGGAGGGTTGAAGAGTAGGCAAGAAAAACATTATTTTTAGGTCTATAAATACTATACAAAAATTAATTAATTAAATTAAATTTGGGACCAAAAAATCATATAATTACATTGAATTAGTCATAGTTGTTTTATTTTTAACATTCTAGAATTTATAATTTTTGATAAATGGGTGGAGCTAATGCTCTAGACCTTGCCCATTCGAGCTTATTTTACCTCTGCTTTCATGGCGTACGGAGGAATTCATTTCTTAGGTGGGGACACCATTAAGGCGAATTCCATCATCCCCAGATGGTTATTTAAACAGTAATAATAGCAATCGTTTAAGGTTAATAGCAGACAAGAACAAATTGTGTATCTATAGATCGCCAACAAACTGCAGTTATTAGGAAATAGAGGCTGGGAAAAACTTTTGGTGGTTGGCAAAAAAAAAAAAAAAAAAAANAATGAGGACCGAAAGGTATGAATTAAGACATAGATGTACCAGTATTTGCCAAAGGCCTTTCAAACAGTTCGTAGGAACTCCAAGGGTCTGTTCACAGGCTGTCAATCACAGGATGCAGCAGTGACGGCTTGTTAGGAGCTGGAAAACACCCTACTCAGGATGCTTAAAGGAGACAGGAAGAAAAAGCCAGAGGTTGTCTCGGAGTGAATGGATTCCGGGTCTGAAGAGGAGGAGTTGAATGAGAGTATACTGAAAAAGAAAAATGCGAGCCAGAGGATGATTGCGATGCACAACTTCATCAACAACCTGTTATTGATAATAGCAAACCAAGAGGGACAGACCCAGCAACTGGACAGGGAAAACGTGCAAATTAGAGAAGAAGGAAAGAAGATGCAAGAGGAAGTGACAAAGAGGAAACCCACCTTTGCACAGATATCGGCAGCAGGGCAGGCCAGCCCAGCAGAATAGGACCAGCATAGTCTTCATTTCTTCTAGCAAAGAGGAGGATACAAAGGAAATTCACTCAAAGGTAATGTCAAAGTTAAATCCAGCTAAGGACAGAATCGGGATCCGTTCCATCAGGCCAGCTGGTAAGGTAGTGGTCATGGAGAAGGAAACTAAAGAGACAGAAACAAGTTAAGACAGGGTATCCTGGCGCTTGAGGCGCTCAAGTGTGAGGACCTGAGGAAAAGATTACCACTAGTGACAATCTTTGATGTACCCACAGACATGACGGTGCAAGAAATACGAGGAAGGAGTGTGATGTAGGGTTTGAGCCGATATTTCGGACGGGAAAGAGGGAGAGGCGTATCACCAACCACGTCACTGAGGTCTTACCAAGAGTCCGAAGTTTGCTGATTGGGGGCTGCATCTACCTCCGATTCAGTAGTGTCTCAGTAAAGGACTTCCTTGTGGTGACAAGGTGCAATAGATGCAGGGACTTAGGACACCAGGTTAAGTTCTGTTCAAAGAAGGAATCTGTGTGTGGGCACTGTGGCAAGGAAGGCCACGAGTTGAGAGCCTGTAAGGAAAAATTGAAGAAGTACATCCCTTGCTCTAGTAGAGAGCGAGAAAAGCGTAAACACCCGAATACCAGGGAGTGTCCCATGTACCAATTGCTTCTGGACAGACAAATCTAAAGCATGGTCTATGATGAGTGATGACTTGTGAGTATTGACAACAGTACTACAGCGTATACTGGACCAACTCACTCGGATGGATACAGACATACAATGCGATGGAAGTAAATGTAAGCCCAGTAGTAATAAGAAAAATTCACCCTCGAGGATTCGGATAAATATGAGGAGAGTTGAAGAGCACAGAAAAGGTAAGGTTGCCAGGGTGCCTGTGGCGAAATCTCAATCTGGAGATGATGTAGCCGGAAAGGTTGAAGTAGCATTTGAAGATGTAACTTTGACTATGAAAGAACTTAAGGCAGAACGTAAGAACTGGGACGCCCAAAGATGGAAATTTTGGAAAAAGGTTCTGATCTTAGTACATGGTAGAAATATAGAGGAGGACAAGGAAACTGAAGAAGGGATGGAAGGTAGGCAGCACACAATGCCACCAGAAACGTCTCTTGTGAAAGAGAAGGCAGCAGATGGGGATGAGGGAAAGGCACCCGCAGAGGAGAAAAGCCCGAGCGACCTGAACGATACTATTAAGGTTGGAGGAGCAACAAACCCTCCATCTGGGCACGAGGCATATGATTAGGATGGGTCATGACAAGGTCGCATCTGTTGCTTTTGCCACCCTCGGGGCCTTGGACAGGATTCAGCTTGCATCAATGAACCTGCCGACTGAGGCGAAGCNGGATGAGGGAAAGGCAGCAGATGGGGATGAGGGAAAGGCACCCGCAGAGGAGAAAAGCCCGAGCGACCTGAACGATACTATTAAGGTTGGAGGAGCAACAAACCCTCCATCTGGGCACGAGGCATATGATTAGGATGGGTCATGACAAGGTCGCATCTGTTGCTTTTGCCACCCTCGGGGCCTTGGACAGGATTCAGCTTGCATCAATGAACCTGCCGACTGAGGCGAAGCCACTTCTTGAGAGAATTAATGTTTTCGAAAGGAGGAATGAAAAGCTCGATGTTGAGGAACTCTACCAGTACTTTGTGAAGGCTAAAGGTCACATAACTTTTGATTTGAAGGAAGTTTGGCCCAAATGTTATGTGTTATAACACAACCCGTAATGGCTGATAGCGATTTTAAAATAAAAATTGGGCAGTTAAATGCTATGAGGAGCAGGACCGTAATAGACGAGATCAGGAAAGTGGTGGAGGAATTACAGCTGGACATTGTCTGTCTGTAGGAACCATACAGCAAGACGAGTGGTAGAATCTTTCAAATGCCAGCAATTACGAGAATTGTTGTGACTGGGGAATGACTAATGAGTGTGGTGTTAATCTTAATACCATTACGGTCATGAGAATTGATCAGTTCTGCATTGAAAAGGTCATATGTGTCGAAGTAAGATCAAGAATGGGCACATTCATCCTTGTCAATATGTACTTCCAGTTCAGAGAGGATATAGAGCATTACCTAGATCAGATAGAAATTATTGACGATGTCTATGGAAGAACTCCAGTGATATACTTAGCTGATACAAACACCAGGTCACCTTTATGGTTTAATGAAGTGATGAAAAGGACCAATGAATTGGTAGAAAAGGTGGCTATAGAGCATTTAAGAGAGGGGAGAACTAGAGGAGGTAATAGTGGCGAGGCAGCTGGAAGTAATAAACCATTTAGGGAATCAACCTACATATGTGGGAGGAGCTGAAGCGAGCTCCAACAAAGACAAAGATGTCATAATCTGCAATCAGGAGGTGGCTGTGAATATTAGGTACTGGATGGGATGACAATTAGTAACCATAATCTGATAGATCGAGGTGAGTGAAGCTGTAGAGGTTGAAGCAGGGAAAAGACTGAGGTATAACATCAGGAAGGTCAATTGAGATAGGCTAAGGGGGCTGCTGGTGCTGCCACCTGAAATCGAAAAAGGGGGGAACGTGAATGCCAGTGCAAAGGAGTTTTTAAGATCTATTCAAAGAGCAATGAGGAAAGCCATCCCACTCAAGAGAGATCCGATGTTAAAGATTAATAGACAGACTATTAGATGTAGTAGATGTACCTGATATCTTGGTGTTATGTTAAATGAGAAGTGTGGCTTCATGACACACATGGAAAACATAAGCAGAAGAGCTTTGAGAGTCATGAACAAACTCTTAAGTAGGAGAGTTGAGGTTTCGGCTGTCTATGTTGCTGATCTCCATAGTGAGTTACAGGGCCAGCGCATGGGCTCAACAGCTGATGTACATAAGAGTCAAAAGGAAGATCAGGAGCCTTCAGAGGAGTGTATTTCTGAGGCTCTCTGGTGCTTACAAGACTGTAGCAATCGATGCGCTGTGCGTAGCCCTTGGTATCTGGCCCTCGACTTAGAAGTCAGGAAGAAAGTGGCAATGTATTGGTTGAGGAAAGAAGATTTGGGAAAAGTGGCGCAGCTAACCCGGGAGGTGTGATGAATGAATTGCAGGTGAAAAATTTATTGATGAGTGGCATACAGATTGGAAAAACAGCTTAACTGGCAGGAGGACCTACCAGTTATTCCCAAGTGTTGTAGAATGGATTAAAATGTATTTCCTGCAGCCCTCTCTAGGCTTGGTTCATTACATTACCGCCACAGAACATACAGGGCTGCTCTCTTTGAAAGACAACTAATAGACACAGGATTATGTGATTGCGGAGATAATGCAAGTCCCGTCGCAACCGGGTGCTATTTACAACATATTGTGCGACGTGGATTGGTGGAGTCTCCTAGACGCAATTGTGGATGGGGTTTCAAAAAGGGAGCAGAACAGATATGTATCAGACATGAAAAATAAGAGACGAAATAGACGGGATGAGGCAAACGACAAACAAATGAATAGGAATGATGACGAGAGTGAAGCTACTTGAAGTAGGGACTCAACATTGGACGTAGATTACATGATCCAAAACTGGTACAGAGATAATTAGACTTGCAAGCTAAGACGTTGCTGGCTGGCAGGATAGAGCGGGATGGGGCCACTCCTAGTTAACCGAAGCTCAGATGAGGGAAGGCACCCTCTGGATTTCAGTAGCCTGAGCTGCTGAAGAACCAGGGAGCACCGGAATACCAGCGGGGAAGTCTATTATTGGAGTGATGTCGTCTAAGGCAGAAGAACTAACCCCTCACTCACATAGTCCGACCCACTTGGAAACTAAGAGTTGTTGCTGAGCTGAAGTTGTCGGGCATCTGCTCTATTAACCGGTCGCTCAAACAGTTGCTTTTAGTTCAGAAGATGCGACCGGGAATAACATCACAGAGGTCGGTGGGACAGCCAGCGGTGGAGAGTACCGGGGGTGTCAAACACCCAGGGCGGACTATATAGTCGGATTATAAGGACAATTAGATTAGGTGCAAATTACCTCGTTTAAGTATTGTTTACAAATTGTATATTGTTAAATAGATGATGTAGACAAAAACTTGTAAGTAAATTTAGGTCCTAAACGACCCTCTAGATGCCAGGATGGATACAAATTAAATAAATATCCCCAGGTGGTAGGATGATACGTGAGAATGATAATGATGGAAAGCATAGGGGACCTACAATTTAACGTGGGTTACGAACCACGGTGGGTAACCTGGCATTCCACACATTCACAAAGTGTGAAAGCACACAGTTTGCCATAGGTGAAGGAAGGGTAATCAGATAAATCTGTGCTGGGACCAGGATTTGAACCCCAGACCCCTAACACAGAAGTCTGACACCCTACCCCTAGACCACCAAGTCCCCATTTTTGATAAATAATTGTTAAGATTTGTATACTTCAAGTTGGTACAGATTTCCTATTCTATGTGATCCACATTTACCGAAGAAACAAATACAGCATAAAAGGTCAAGGAATTGGGTATTAACGATTGATTTTCTTCAAGAGGCGGCCATTACCCTCTTTGTGGCAGTGGCAGTAGTGTAAAGTATGACCTGTGTTGTTCTTTTTCATTGTAAAAGCCATATTGGGTCGTACTTTATGTTTCTATCCAGCTTTCTTGTAACTTCTTACAAATATGTGTAACATAATATTTAATTTTTTGTATTTCAAATAATTGTATTACACAGAATGTGTTCAACATTCTTTAATTCATTATTATTACTTAACTTCCTGTGATCCTGCAGGCCACTTGCTAGGCCGCTGCGCGACAACAGTGGTTCAAGGAGCACACTTTGAGACACAATGAACTAGACTAGATAAGTTTGACGTTTAGTCTGGGAGTTAGCTAGAGAGTGTTTTACTTACTAATCAAAAATATACAAAATAATAAATAAAAACAAAATAACACATTTAATTGTTTATAATATTAAATAACGATCCATGAAGAAATAATCATTATGTTAATCAAATTTCTATCTACAATTTATTGAATGCTAACCATACAAATGGTTACATAATCGGGTCAATCCCTCTCTATCTTGTAGGAAATAACATGTTGTTGTCGCACTTCTAAATAAATATAAGGAGATGTGGACTTTTAGTTGCTCGTCTACTGGTGAGAAAGAAATAAAACCATTTTGAGTGTGGTGAGGTCCGGTGTCCAAGTGATTTAGGTTAAGTCCGCAGCACTACCTGTAACAAAAACAAAAAAAAGTGAAGGTAAACAACAATAATACTTGACTAAATAACATTTAAACAACAAATACAATAAAAATTGATTGATGACTAGGGTGAAAAAAATAGCAAAATAATGTGAGGGTGCTAAGCTTATATTTGTCCTCGCATAAATTAATCCAAAACTGTACGGCTATACTTCCCCAGGGGATATAAATTCCTTTACAGTCGTGAAAACCATTATCAAATACATCCAACGGTTTTGTCAAAACCTTATATTTTATAACACTGTACGGTACTTTGATTGTGGGATAAGCATTGATTAACCAGCTTCTTCATCTCAGAAGTGAAACATTTCATAGTAAACATAATAGAAAATATGCTACTTCTACCTTTTCAAATACATTTCTCATAGATATAAAACTTGAAATGCGAGGTTTTAAACTTTATAGCCACATGTTGATACTTTTTGCCTGTATTTGAGTACTGAACATATTTTGAAATAACAAACCACTTGTTAAATAACACAGGGTTTCTGAACATCTGAAACACATCTCAGCGCTCCAATAGATAGACACCTTAAAAATCAACATCAAATCAACCAGCACAACTGTATCAATGTGGGACGAGACATTTAACTATATCTAAAGGTTAAGTTACAATAGGTCACTTTGGACTTAAGAGAGTCAAGATACGGGTATTTGAGTGTACATATTTACTCTCCGTTCCAAAACAATAGTGGGGGAAAGGGGGGGGGGGTATAATAATAGCAGCAGGGTTCAAACCATTGTCCGCAGACCCTGAGGCAGTGTCCTCAGGAGGTGTTTGACTGTTACTTCTGCGCTCCACATGCCCGTGACAATTCTCACACTCTTCATCTTCTGACTCTGAGGAACTTTCTCCAAACACGCGAGGCTTTTCATACACACAGCAGCCTGGAACACAAATACAACATTCACTGATAGGTTTAAAGTTATTTACTAAGGCAAATGAATTAAATCTTTTAATATTTATAAAATGTACTTAGAGAGTATAATAAAAGCGAGAATATGAACTGCAAGCAGTAGCGTCCACACATCCTCTACATTTCTGCTTTATGTCTATTTGAAATACTCTTAGAGAGAGAAACTAGAGGAAGCTAATCTTTCAACCAGGATTTGACTTAAGGTTCAACATTGAATCAGCCAATAGTTTTCAAAAGGATGTTGATACACAAATGTTTGATATAAGCAATAAAGTCAGTTTCCTAAATTCAGGTTGTAACTTATGTTCAACATTTGGATAAAACTCACACTTAGACTTTCTCCTGTTCATGTGTTCATTGTCGACTGTTCCCGACCTCCATTGGACCTTTTTTACTGGCTTTGGCTTCCTTAGCTTGAGTCGTACTGTGTGAACATCCTGCTGAACAAACAAACTCTGTGAACATCTTGCTGAACAAACAGTGAACATCCTGCTGAACAAAGTGTGAACATCCCACTGAACAAACAATTAGCATCCTGCTAAACAAACATCCCGCTGAACAAACAAACACACTGTGAACATCCTGCTGAACAAACAAAGTGAACATCCCGTTGAACAGTCACACTGATCCTAATCTATTCCCCAAGTTTTGTTCAAGACAAATAACCACCAAACAAAACTGCAATGGGTGCATGTAGGCCTACAAATTTAAAAGCTGAACATGTGTAAATAAATGGCAGGACCCAAATAAAACAATGTGTGCTTTCACTCTGGGTAGATGATGTCATACATTGCACATTAAATTAAGTTTTTTCTCTCTCGCCACATACTAGAACCTGTTGGTTTTTATATATATATATTATATACAAATTTTTATATCGAATGGCATCACTGACCGGGAGGTACATGACATACAGTTCGGGTGCCTTACGTGTAGAATATTAGCCGCTCTGATGGCAGAGATCGTGGTACAGGGAGGTTGGCTACACATACTCGCAATGAGATAATGTGATGATAGTGAATATGGAGGTGTGGGCCAGTGGAAGTCTTAAACCTAAATTGAGCCTAATTTTACAATCCATGACGACCGTTGGGATCAATCCCCTTAATAGAAAAATACCCAAGGTACCAGCCGCAAGCCGAACCCCGGACCCATAAGTTCGTAGCCAAGTGCACTGACTACACCACAGGGCTGGATTACATATAAATTAATTACACTAATTGGGTATATATAGTGATTAACAAAGGTATAATTTTAGTGGTGGAGGGGGATTGGAAAACCATTAAAGATAAAACCACCTTCAGTACAGTCACCAGGATTCTAACCTTGACCTCTTTGTCTTTGGCAAACCATACTGGATGAGTTTAGCATTTAGAGCGAGGAAGGAAGTTCTCTGCTATTGTTGAATTAGTTGGTTTTATAATTGAAACGGTCATCAAACACAAAGTAAAGTAAGTTTCTGAGCTAGTTTAAGTAGGACTCCTGAAGGTATTTTGACTTTTCACCCTTAGTTTTCATGACAAAAGTGTTTTTCATTCTCTCTTCATGCTATTAAAGTGTTGCCATGGTTAAAAGCTGCTGTAAGCGATGATTCTTGGCCTTGAATGATATGTGGGCATAGAATCTGATAGGAGACAGTGCAAGGTGACAAAATATCTTTTTTGTTTGGAGGCTCAGAGTTCAACTAAGTCTGATAAGATGTTGACATATCCAATCAATGAGATCTTCAGTGAAAGAGCATTCCATTCACATCACTCAGTTGGAGATGGAATTAATTACTCTCTGAGATGCTTGAATGTTTGTTTGCTGGGTAGTTCTACATCTACTTCAGATACAGATGAATTCAACACCACGAAGACGTCTTTCTGGGTAGTTGTATATCGGCTTCAGATACAGATGTATTCAACACCATGAAGGTGTCTTTGTAAAAAGATAAGGTTTTTTGGGGTAATACTTCAGCTGTGATATGTGTGTTACGCCTACACTTTTGGAGAAACCTTAGATAAAGTATTTTTTATAGCGGGGGATGGTCTTCAGTCTTCATGGTTTGCCACAATCCTGACCCTGAATCTGCAACTTTTTGCACAATTTTTCTATCTTGTCTCGGTTCTTCTTTAACTTGTATATAGCTGTTCGAATCATATTGTAAAATCTTGCCATGTTACTTGATTAAAATTGTCCAACTTTCTTAAAAACTCGGTTTTTACTATCAATGATTCAAGTCTCATATTTATATTTCTGCAGGGTCAGCATTTCGGCCAAAAGACTTGTCAAAACATAAAAAAGAAATCAACTAAAGACAAAGACATGCAATAGCTAGCATAAATGACAAATCTTTCCTGCGCAAGAGATAACTTAGTGTTGAAATAAAGAGCATGATGGCGTCACAAACCCTGTACTACAAAAGCTCAGCATGGAAGGATTAAAAATGCCAAATAATGTGTAGATTTAAGAAATATCGGTTTATAGAGAAGTGCTAAAAACATCAGACTAACGTGTCAAACTATCAAACATCAGACTATTAGATGTGTCAAACTATCAAACGTCAGATCATTAGGCATGTTGAACTACAAACATCAAATTAATGCCTTGTACTGTTTCATTCAAACAATAGTTTAAAATTCTCTGACTTTCGTCTAAAAAGACACATTAGAAAGATGACATGAAGGAACATTTGTTAACCTTAAGAATTGAGCTTAGTCTGCTCTACTCCAAGACAACTGTATTTAAACTTAAAAGATATTTGCGGTTTGTATTAAATGGGGGGAAAAAAGGTTATTTTGACTACTTATTGTAAATAAACCTGAGTATTTTTTTAGCGAATAAGATAAAAATTCCCTGATTTTTCCATGTATTTTTTGTGACCAAGCAAATTCCCAGATTTACAGGTCACTGAACGCCATGTGTATATCACCTGTTGAGTGTGAAGGCACAAAAACTTGCAAGTTTGGCTCATTGATGATGAAATAACTTATATTTTATATTAAAAGAAAAAAAGTTCCGGGAAGAATGACAACTTGAGAGGCCAACTTTTCCCGCCATCGTGTTGTGTGGAAGGAGTTTCTTCAATCATCAGCAACCATCCAAGACTAATAAGCAACTCTTTATATCTCCATCGCCAGGAACAATTTCAGTGGATTTAAAGTAGAGCGGCTGACATTGAGGAAGAAAGCCAGAGTTATAAATAGATCAATGAAGTAGCTTTGACAGGCTCCATAACTTATACAGTCACATGGCTGTGGAGTCCGAGTCAGAACCAATTTCAGGTGGAATCGGAGTCGGTAAAAATGTACATAAGCTGAATTCAAAATAAAAACTTATATTTTATACCATTTTAATTTTGTACTTCTTTTCCTCTTTAGGATCAATATTTGTAATTTTGATTGACATATTTATTTAAATATAAATTCACAATGTTAAAGAAGCTTCCGACAAAGTCAGCTGTATCGGAGCTTTTTACCACAGAACATTTGTTATTACTAATTAATATAGGTCTACTTTAGCCATCTATGGAGTTGGACATCAAACAAATAGTTTGAGTCAAAGGCTTGGCGTACAGACTCCACAGTCCTGCAGAGTGATCGAAAAAAAGCCTCTGGGAATTCATATTAAAATATTGTTTGAACATTTTTTTTTAGTACTGTGTCTCTGTGCGGGTAATTAACTATTTTATTGTGTTAGGGATAATAAAGGTCAAATTTAGTGAAAGTGTACCCCATTTGCATGGAGGAGAGTAGAAAACCATTTTGTAAAAACCACCCTCGATTCACCAGACCAGATTTAAACCCTTATCTCCTTGTCATCGGCTGTCCATTCTTTTGAGAACGTAAAAAGTTAGACCCGTGTTTATCAAACTGTGGTTTGTGTAACCTAACCCTAGTTTATGAGAGGGATTTCAGGGGGTAAGCAATATACCACTAAGTTTTATTCATTGTTAAATAGCTCTTAATAATAGTTAGTCTGCTAAACAAATCAGCGCATATTTTGACAATATGTTATGGACTTTTTTAAGCCTTTTTTCCCCTCTATCGTGGCTTTGTTTAGCTTATATAAAAAAAAGTAATATACAATTTGGAACGACTATTTATGTGACCACAATATGATTTTATTAAAATTTTAAATGACTATTTATAATATCGTTTACAATAGCAAGTTATTTGTTTTTTATTGCGATAAGATGAAAGATGTAGGTTGGTTAGGCAACTGCCCCAAAAGGGGCACAGGACTGGAGTTTGAGAAACAATGCTTTAGACCAGGGGTCTCCAAACTACAGTCCGCAGGCCACATTTGGCCTGCCCAAGATTTTATAAAAAACAAATGAATTGTTTCCCTTCATTATTTCTTAACGCAGTATATTTGACATGTCCATTTCCTTTCCGCATGCGAGCTTCCCCACATGACACCATGCCAGTGTGCTGTTGGAATTGCAAACCACAATTTTCAGCCACAGGTGCCAAATGGTTAAAGGCCTCAAACTACAGTGTGACTGTTGGTGTTACACCTTTATACCTACAACAGAATGGCTTGTGATGATTTTTAAGTAGTTCCGAGTCTCCCGGCACAGGGCTATAAGAGGGAAGTCAAAAGATGCTAAATAATTTTAAAAACAAGTAATTATATTGACTATTTATTATAAATATAAATGATTACATATAAATTCATTAATTTCCCATAGAGAAGAATCAACCTCAATCCCTTTTATCAAACACTGACTGGGTTTGGAAAGTGTCATTTTTTGCAGACGTGACCAGTCATATTAATCAGTTAAATCTAAAGTTGCAAGCTGAAATAAATTTTATTTGTGATCTATTCGCATATGTCAAGGCATTCAGGGCAAAAATGATGCTAGGCCTACTTGAAGAACAGGTGAATGTTCATAACTTGGTTCATTTCCCATGTTGTGAAACATTTCATGAAGAATAAGAAGAGGAATGTCTGTATTCATTTGAATTAGAAATAATTTGACTTGAAAAAACAATTTCGAGTATGATTTTCTAATCTTGATAGAAAAACAGATAAAATAAGGCTGTTTTAAAATCCATTTGACTGCAATGATTAAACACTACCAAGTTATTTCCAAATGGAATTATTGGTTTTGAATCAGATGATATGCTGAAACTCATATTTGAGGGAAATTTGATACTATTGTATAAATCTTTGCAGCCTGAGCAGTTTTCGAATTTGAAGCGATTTTCTTGTGGAGTTGTTTCAGTTTTTGATAAAACAACCCGTGTGAACAAAAATTCTCAAGAATTAAGTATAAAGTATGTCAAGTCCATCTCTCAAGCAACTTTATCTGATAAGCATTTGAGATTTATTCTAATAATGAGCACCTCATGATTTAAATCTCAGTTTAAAAATATTTTAAAATATTTTAAAATTAAAAAATCAATTCCATCATGTCCATTGATCTTGTGTAAAACTCTATGGTTTGTTAGTTACGATTGTAATATCCTATTGCTATATCAAAGTAAATATGAGTTTCTGTTTCTTGAAAATAGCAAACTGATCTCCCCCTAAACATCCAAATAAATGTTAATTCATTCATTTATAAAAATGATTTTTTTTTACTTTGGCCTACAAAAATGTGTAAAATATGTTATGTGACCCACGTACCAAAGTTTGGAGACACCTTCCTTATACCATTCAACCACCGAAGAGGGTTATAAGAACTTGAAATGTATTTAATTAATGTATATCTTTCTTTTTTTCAATATTGATCTTTATGTGTTTGTGATTTGTTAATGCTAACCTACATCCAAAGTATTGGCTTTTGATGTAAAACTTGCATTTTGTGTCATTCTAAAGATTACTTTACAACAAATAAAATAATATTTGTACTAAGTTATGTAGCAAGCTATTAGTCCTAGCCCACACAATTACACCTGTTTGAGTAGATGATTTAATATAACATAAAATAATACCAAAATAATTGTGTTAAATACCACGCCGTTGGACGAGAACCGGTGTTGGCAGAATGACACGGGCGAGCACTGACCTCCGTTCAACTCTGTACTACTCGAGATACAACGGCTGATTGATCAAAGAGGGTTGGGTTCCAGCCCACCAGGGTGCATGTGATGTCACTCAGCTCTACAGCGTTCCTGTATGTTTGACTTCCATCGATGCCTTTGGAAAATATACTAGAAGTCTACCCCTCCTTGCTCCCCTGGCGCATCGGCTCAGCTCATATATAACACCAAGCCCCCAGACCAGAGCTCACTCCATATTAGACTGTCTATGAGAGACGACCTCGGTCAACCTTCAGAAGAATAACTCGGCCGTTGACAACCTTGGCCAGGATGGTTTGGTCGGACACGCCTAGGAGACGCAAAGTCAGGGAGATGTAATTAATTATCAACCATTGTTTAGGAGAGAGTCGGGGACTCTATTATTAGTTATGTCAGTCACCATTGTCATAGGTTAGTGTGCCAAGTACACTAGTATCAGATATCACTTCACTTGGTTTGAGGAGTACAGGATGTCTCTGTTAGGTGATTCGATTTAAAGTCATGTCAACAATAAGATGTGTTATGGTTATTAAATGTTTCTTATTTACTCTGTATGGCCCATATGGCCTGTAGTTTCGCTTAAGTGAATCTCACTCCCAAGCTCGTATGACCATGTCTCGGTCACCAGCTCAGCCTGGCGAGAAAGTTGAAATTTAGTTGAATGAGGCCTGATGTTTAGACCTAATTAGGTGATTAGAAATAGTATTAGTTAGTAGTAGTGGTGTGCAACTTGTGGATATGCCTCTGCCCTTCAGGCGCGGCCCGCGTAAAAACGTTTGTGCTCATTTCCAGCCCCACTCAGGCGCTGTTAGAGAGCTTTCCTGAGCATTACTCATCTGTTTAATGCGCTCTATTTTCAGCTTATTAGCTTTGTTTCTGTAACTCTGGCTGTTCTAATTTGTAGCCTGCCTGTTGATTAGTGTTAGGTCCTTGAAGCCAGAGTGACAGCTTTCCCTAGCTACTGACCTTAAGTCTGATTTTTGAGACTAGTGACAGTACCATGTTGCTTCTCATTTAAGCTAACTATGCTAGTCTAATAGCACTCTATTCTTAAATTAGGATTTTTCATTGATATTTCTGTAGCTCAGCTAGTTTCTTTTAGTTCATAAGTGTTGTGGTAGGTTCTCATGCCTCACCTATCGTAGTGTGTTGCAATAAACATCCTTTGTTGCCATGTGGTGACAGCCATTCTGGCCCGCCTGATTGTGGTTTAATCAAATGTCAATCTTTCATTTTAGAAAGGATCTCAAAGCCTAGTTTAGGAAAAGAGTGTTGTCTAATACTTCCAACCTAGGTTGGTGGTCTTAGTAGTAGTTCTTATAGCCGGTATCATTTGGACCAGATTATGTTGTAATTTTGCTAATTTGATCCTTGCTAATTAATAATGTCACTTCCGCTGATGAGTGGAAGTGTCGCATCAGTTAATTTGAAAATGTGTGTTTTAGTCACAAACTTAAATATTAATTTTTTCTTTAAAAATATAGAAATAAGCCTAAAAAAAACAAATAAATGATTATTCATGGTATGGCCCCATTTAAATTAATATAGGCCTACCGTCAACCGGGGTAATTCTGACTCCCTAGGGGTAACATTGTTCTCTGGGGTCAATTCTGCTTAATACTTTGATATTTTCCTTTACGAGTGGTTTAAACTAAAAACTCTTATTATGTAAATTGTAGCCTGATATTTCTACTTTAAGAAGCATATATAATGAAATTTAAAAAAAAACCATTCAATCAATGTGTAAAATTCTTATAACTTAGGCAAGAAAAATCTGCAAAAAACAAAGAAGAAAAACTTTCTGTGGGCAAAATAAGTGGTAAGGCATGGGTACAACGGAGTAAAATATGGTCTAATTTACTTATTTTAATAAATATTTAGCATTATTCCATCCATTTAAACAAATTTTTCAGGTCTAATTTACTTATTTTAATGAATATTTAGCATTATTCCATTTATCTAAACAAATTTTTCAAACAAAAGAAAATTGCTTTGTAAAGGTTGTAACATTGATCCCACAATTGTTTTACAACCGGGTAGCATTGATCCCCTGAAAAAATGCGCGTATAAACATGTTTTGTTCATTTGTTAATTGTTGATTTTCAATAACCAGCTATATCAAAATTTTAGATTTAGAAACCTTAAAGATTTAAATTGTTTGCTTAAAATTTTGTAAAATAAAGTTTAATCTGTCTATGTTGAAAGGAAGAGAATTTAATTTGTAGAGCCCCTTTTATAAAAATTGGTGAAATTTTCACAGGGTAAGATTGACCCCACACAAGAGGGGTCATGGTTACCTTACCAAACATCAACAGTGACCCTAGTGGAATTCTGAACTGATTTGTGTGCTAAAAACAACAAGGGGTCAAAGTTACCCCAAACACCAAGTAACATTGACCCCCCTCTTTTATTTTCCCCCCGGGTAGTCTACAAAATTTAAAAACCATTTAATAAATTGGAATGAAAGGTATTATTAATATTTATTTATAAGAAATATTGCCTAGCAATTTTTTTTTTAGAAAATGAGAAAGATATTTGATGAAAACCACAAAAAGAGAGTCATTTTTACCCCAGTTGATGGTAATTATTGAAATAAAAAAGGAAGGTTGGTAACAAATTAAATAAATCAATACACATTTAACCGTAGTGTTGTATTTAAAATAAGAAAACTTGACTTACACTGAATAAAGGCATATGCATTATTAGATATTTATAAAAAAAATTATTTTAAAACTTTACACAAATGTTTAAATTTAAAAGTAGCCTAGACAATAGATATAAAAAACTATAAAAAAGATGTTTAGAAATTACAGATCTACTCTCGTGTATCTATTTTCCAAAACAATATGATCTGCAAGACACACTTAAAAATTATTTAAGAAATAAGAGCTTCTAAAAGGCTGATTTCTCTACACAAAGATGACTAACCAGCTGAAATAAGGGTGGTTGATGATGTCATACAAAACATCTTCGATTGTGTTCATGCGTTGTTTACAAAAAAAAAATTTTTATTTTGAAAATAATATTTTTAATGGTGCTTTCTCTGCGTTCTAAAAACACATTTATTTATTTATTGTTTTGGTGGCCAGTTATAAAAAGATACAAGTGTGAATATTATAGTTTTTAAATTTATTATTTCATGCACTATAATATCTCTTGTTGCCACAACAACAAAACAAAACACATAAAAGTTTTATTAATATATTTTGTTCATTCAATAAGCTAAATTAATCCAACACCTTAGCTCAGTCAGTAGTGTCTCTGTCTACCACGCTAAGGGTCGTGGGTTTGATGCCCAGCATGGATGAAAAATGTATCCCTGGTGAAATGTGGGTTTATCCTTACACAGTGATAATTTAACAGCTGGGGACAAGATGTTGTGCCTGTCCTAATCTTAAGTTGGATTATAAGGTATGTGAAGCTATGACAGGACTAACAAGTCAGTAGTGGAAGATATATATATGGCTTTAACAAAAAACTGACACAGGATGGAAACAGTAATGGATGTAAATAAGCTAAGAGAGAAAAAGCCAATCAAACAGTAATCCTTAGTGAAGTATTATTAAACTCGTTTGATAACCCTTTTGATTGATAATATAATATTGGTAAGAAAATTATAGTTATATCCACATTGGTTACTTTCAACCAATGTCTGCTAGCTGTCAGTTAACATCACTCCTACCGTGGATCGACTATCTATTTGTATTGAAAGTTTGATTCAAACACGTGCTCAAAGATAGTGATATCACTGCAGCCCACCGATTGTGATGTCACTGTAATCCAGTGATAATGCTATGGAATGGAAAAAAAAAAGTTTAAACATGTCACGATGGTAAGGGTTCAGTAGTCCTATATTGCCAGTTCCATGCTTGTCACAGTACTAAGTGGTCAGTAGTCCTCCTTGGGAGTAGCAAGACATCACCTATTGTTTGTGACGATATTGAAGGGTCGCCAGCATCACTGGATCACATGGCTCGCCTTGAGTGAGTGGATCCTATCTTGCAAGTAGCGAGCCATGACCTAGTGTCTGTGACGATATTGAAGAGTCACCAGCATCACTCAATCACATGGCTCGCCTTGAGTGAGTGGATCCTATCTTGCGAGTACCCCAACAGTTGTGTCAGGACTTGTTCTGTATGTTCTCCCAACATAGGCGGAGGCAGTCTCACAGCATTTACTCCTTCACTGAAACCCACTGGGGGACCTACCACCTTGTAGATGGTCCCTGTTGTGGGGTGTTCCATCTGCTTCACCAGACCTAGCTCCTGCACATGTGGGTCTGCAAACACCTATAAGAGGATAACGACTAGCTTATTAGCAGGCCCCACAAACATTGTATTGATAGAAACAGAAGGAACCAGTTTAATGACTTGTTTTAAAAATGGAAAATGAATTTACTTTTAGGATAAGTAACATTAATTTTGAAGATTGATCCCACCTGAGCTATGTTGTTGACAGGTCCGTACGGGAATGGAGCACCTTCTAATATATCCAGCCAATCAGACAATGTCTTTTCTTTGAACCGGTTCCTCAAAAGACCAATCAGTAGCGCCCTGTTCTCCACGCGACATCGGTTACTAATGAACCTTTCATCTTCGGACAAGGGCATTAGTTCCATCTTCTGACACAGGCTAACAAACTGTTTGTCACTTCCTGTTCCCACAGTCAACAGACGGTCATCAGAAGTCAAGAATGATTCATACGGGACAATGCTCTCGTGAGCCAAGCCCCAACGACGCGCCTCTAGGCCAGCGTTCAGATAGTTCGAGCCAACATTGATGAGACACGCAATCTGTGTTGACAGCAAGTTACAATCGATCTTCTGGCCTCGACCTGTTCGAGCTCGTTGCAGCAGTGCTGCCATTATGGCCCCATGAGCATAGAGACCTGTAGCTATGTCTGTAACTGCCACACCCACTTTGCAAGGCTCCCCCTCTTTAGGCCCTGTTATGTTCAGAAGACCTCCCATAGAGGCTGCGATCACGTCATACCCCGGTCGTTTGCTGTAAGGTCCCTTGGGGCCAAAGCCCGTGAGAGAGCAGTAGACAAGATGTGGGGCCACTGTCTGGACACTCTCATAATCCAACAAGAACTGCCTCAGTTTACCCGGGACATAGTTTTCGACAAGAACATCGCACTGCCTTGCCAAGTCATACACAAGTTCTTGGCCCTTCTTTGACTTCAAGTTTACACAGATGCTCTTCTTGTTACGGTTGAGTGCAGCAAAGTAGCAAGTGTCTTTGCTGTCCTTCACAAAGGGTGGTCCCCATTTTCTCGCCTCATCTCCCGTCCCTGGTACCTCAACTTTGATCACCTCCGCTCCAAGGTCCCCTAATATCATGGTGCAATACGGTCCTGCAACTATGCGAGTCAGATCTATAACTTTGAGACCCGCTAAAGGGCTAAGGTCTTCTTCCACCGAATCACAACTAGACACATATTTGTAATACGACTTTAAAAACGAGTGTCGGTTCTTGAAATGACTCAAAACCTTGAAAGAGTTACAAACACCCATTGATAAACTACCCATCTTAAACTAATATCCCAACTCGCAGTTTTAATAACAGCTAAACAAGATGCAAGAACTTCTAAACGAATCAACAGTTCAAGGTTGTACAGAGCAAATAGAAATTATAATCGTTGATAAGAAATGACATTTGTTCTGTTTACCTGTTGGTTATGGTCATCCTCGCTTTCCACCTGAGTTAAAGTCGCTTCGGCTGGCGTAGGTGCTCGAACTTGTTCAGACATTACAGTTCAAAACACTTAATAGCAATTAAAATTAGATAATGAGACATTTAAAAAATAAACTTGGCAATTTTAACAAACACACGACATTTTGTGTTTATTACTCAGCGCTGCGCCATTTTGTTTTCTAGAAAACTACTATCTATGCTAGACAACTATTGATATAAAGTTATGTTCGCGTCCAGAGTCTAAGATATACGGGTCTGGCTACTCTTTAGTTCCAGTGATCAGACATTGAAGCCAAATTGCGTTAGTGTCGTTGCGGAATAGCGCGCGCAATTTAAATTTTGAAGAGAAGTTTGAACCTCCAAGTTTACATTTTACTGTTAGACAGTAATTATTTTAGAATCAAATAGCCGAAGCTATTATTAATGCTTTTTAGTGAAGAATTCTCAATCAGTATATCATATTCTGAAAATTGAAAAATGACACCTGGAAATAGGAATAAAACCCTGGACCTCTGGCTTAGTACGCCAATGCTCTTGCCAGTGAGCTATCCAGGAATCCATACCTTAAAAAAAAGTGAAGAATGGCCATGAGTACGGGATGATTCCTGGATAGCTCAGTGGTTAGAGCATAGGCGTGCTAAGCCAGAGGTCCAGGGTTCAGTTCCCGTGTCCAGGTGTCATTTTTCAATTTTTAGAGTAATTATTTTATCCCGAATGTGATAACTAGTGAATAAAAAGAATAGCGCACAACAAATGATAGCATACAAATTTCAATTAATCATTTGCTCATCGATTTAAGATAATTTAAATCTGAAATACTGTATTATAAATCACATGGTAATTATTTGTTTGGTAAAATTTGATCATATAAACATGGCTATAAATTATTATTTAAAAAATGTATTGATGTATGAAAGGACTAAGACATCAATAAGTCTTACCATCTAGCTCATAGCATCTGAAGGGATTTTTTATTTAATATTGATGAGTAGCATTTAGGGTAATTTATCTGAATACGAAAATTAGACTCTTTCCATCAATAAAGGGATAAGGCAGAATGCATAAATGAAATAAGCAAACGTGAAGAGTGAATGAGAAGTGTGATTTTTGAGTGGATTTGAAAAATATGAATTCACATTTGAAAGTGTGAGTGGTGTTAATTAACTATCTTAGAGGGTACGTTCTTGCAGAAGGATCACTACTACTCACCTTTCACTTTTACTCATTTTGTTCTTGTATACAGTCTATAAAGTTTCAATATAGTTTCATTATTTAAAAAATGAGATATAAACATAGTAATTTTTGTATTTCCGTCTTTATAATGGTCCCAGGTTTGTTTCCCGCCTTCAAGTAGACATTTTTCAAATACTATATTTGACTTAAGCGCCAAGACAATTATTGATAGTACCTATCATCCCTAAATATTATTTAATTAAATTAGTATAGTAATATTACTTGCAGCAACATATCGATTGTTACTACCAAGATGTAGTACAGTCGTATTAAGATAGTTTAACACGTAAGGATGTGAGCAGTTTCAGTCTTCTATTAATAATGTAATACTTTTGTGGCAAGTGCCATTAAAAAGAACCCAAACAAATAGTGTTACTTTTTTAATATGATATTATCAAATTCTTCGAATGCAAATAATATAATTTAAATTTCTATCAATTCTCCATATCTTTGTGAGTGTATTGACACAAAAAAACTATTAAATTTTTAATAATTAAAAAAACTAAGTGAAATATTTATGGGTAACATTTTTGAGCATCGTCCCCTTCTTACTTAACCTTTCTGACCTTTCATCCTGACGTATTAAACTCTCTTAATATGACTGTTTTATTTATTTTTTATGTATATATATAAAACGTGTTTCTAAAACATTGCATCAAACTTTGGCAGGATACTCCTTGGGTGAAATTAGAATAATTCTCATAAGTAGCCTAGGGTCCATCTTCAATATTAAGGGCGGTATACACCCCTAAAGACAGAGCTAAAAACGACTGTTGTGTGAAATATTATGAAAACTGCTTAGGGTATTACAACGAATCTTGGTATACAACTTATTGAAACCTTGATCATTAATAAACTAAATGTACTGTTACCGTTACCCACCCCCATCATGTAAAAAAGGGGGGGTTGTAACACATTTTTTCTAAAATAAAATATGTCAGAGTAAGTATTACCAATTTTTACTTAAGATTACAAAACAGGGAATCAAAATTAACAAAAAAGGTGTCTTGGAGAAACTGTCTAGCTTTCCCCGTTTCTGAGATAATCACACAAGTTTGAGATCAGAGCCAAGTGCAAATGCCTGCCAGGTAGGCAGCCAGAATCGCAGTTTTATTTCGCAATGCAGTCGTTTAACCATTTTTACCGGCACGTGTGACTATGTATCACGTACATTTGGTAAACAAGGCTGGTTTGTGTGTTATGATGGAGAAACTCTGATACTTTTCCTTCTTCATAAGCTCCGATGTGTTGCTATTTATTACATTAGTGAGTTATGCTTACACAGTTCACACTTGGGTGGGATTTTATTCATTACACTCACTGGAATATTGAAAGCTACATTAAGAAATACAAATTGTAGTTATTGCATGTTTTAGTTCCTAGCTTCAAAAGCAGATTCATAGCAAGTGTTCAAAATGGTGGCCCCTAACGTTATTGCAATAATTGAGGCGACGTATCAATGACTGGCGTACTCTTTCGAAAACACGTGGAGTTTCTTGAACCTTATCACATGCAGCAACTATCCTGGCTAACAGGTCTTCCTCAGATTCAACAGCTGTCTCGTACACCAAAGCTTTGACAAAGCCCCACAGAAAGAAGTCTAACGGATTTAGGTCAGGAGAGCGTGGTGGCCACGCAACAGGCCCACCTCTTCCTATCCATCGGGCAGGAAATGCAGTGTTGAGGTAGTCACGCACAGCTCTTGTGAAATGAGGTGGGGCACCGTCATGTTGTAGCCACATGCGTTGTCTAACGGAGAGCGGTACATTCTCGAGGAACTGTGGCAATGCAAATTTCAGAAATTGGTAGTAGATGTGGCCAGTCAAACGTCGTGGCATCAGGTAAGGGCCAATGAGATGGTTACCCACAATGCCTGCCCAGATGTTGACAGAAAATCTATGCTGGTTGCCCATGATGATAGTTGCATGAGGGTTCACGTCATTCCAAATGTGACTATTTGTACTATTAAAATAGCCGTCTCTGGTGAATGTTGCCTCATCGGAAAACAATATTATAGTGGAGAAATCAGGAACCACTCCGCACTGCTGCAGAAACCAGTCGGAGAATTCATGTCGAGGAGCATAATCTGCTGGCCCCAATGCCTGCACCTTGCGCATGTGGTACGGATGCAGCAGCTGATCATGCATGACACGCCATACTGTGGAATTGGACACATTCGTTTGATGCGCAATGGCACGTGTGCTTGTTGACGCGTTATCATCCACATAATTCAGTACCTCTTCTTCGACAATTGGAGTGCGAACATTCCTCGGGTGACCAGCTCCCCCTCGTAGCTGAAATGTACCTGTTTCACGAAGTCGCTGAGTGACATCGGTGAAGGTCCGGTGATAAGGTTGACGTCGCGCAGGATATCTATCGTGGTACAACCGTGCAGCTGCTCTTGCGTTTCCTCTAGCTTCACCGTACAGCATGACCATGTCTGTCATTTCTGCGTTTGTGTACTTTGCCATTTGACTAGTAATACGCGCAACATGCAGTGAAGTCGTGTGGACTGATGCAGTCTGCTCGTGGAGGGAGGGGAAGATAGTGATAATAAGAGTGGGGGAAAGGAGGGAGGTGAAGCAACACAGCTTTATTGGCTCCCTACCTGGCAGGAATTAACACTTGTCTTTGAAATTAAACATGCATGATTATCTCAGAAACGGGGAAAGCTAGACAGTTTCTCCAAGACACCTTTTTTGTTAATTTTGATTCCCTGTTTTGTAATCTTAAGTAAAAATTGGTAATACTTACTCTGACATATTTTATTTTAGAAAAAATGTGTTACAACCCCCCCTTTTTTACATGATGGGGGTGGGTAACGGTAACAGCACATTTAGTTTATTAATGATCAAGGTTTCAATAAGTAGTATACAAAGATTCGTTGTAATACCCTAAGCAGTTTTCATAATATTTCACACAACAGTCGTTTTTAGCTCTGTCTTTAGGGGTGTATACCGCCCTTAATATTGAAGATGGACCCTAGGTTGCTTATGAGAATTATTCTAATTTCACCCAAGGAGTATCCTGCCAAAGTTTGATGCAATGTTTTAGAAACACGTTGTATATTTATATGTATACATATTTATTTATTTTTTATCTATTGTTGACCTTGATATGTTGATGATAGGGCTAGTATTAATTATTAATTTCTTCCACAATATTAATTTTTCTTTTTTTGCATTTAATCCCTTATTAGTTTTTATTATTATAAATATATACATAATTTTTAGTAAATTTTTTGCTATCTTACAAATAATTATTTGTTAGTAGTATTACTAACAACATTACAAATGTGATAATATATATAATATATATATAATATATATATAATATATATATAATATATATATAATATATATATAATATATATATAATATAATATATATAATATATATATAATTTTAAAATTTTATAATATTAATTTTATAATAAAATAATTTTTTCAATTTTAAATTTAATCCCATATTAGTTTTTATTATTATGAATAAATTATTTTTAATAATTTTTCCTTGTTATTTTACAAATAATTATTAGTTAATAGTATCACTAATAACATTATAAATGTGAAAAATTTGAATGTGTAGTATTACACAGAGAAAAAACCACTGTCATAAGCCTTTCTAACACTATTACAACATTTTAGAAAACATTCTAAATTAGTTTAAATTAAGGACTGGTAATAATTAAAGTTAAGACTGCATCGTTGCTTCTCCTATCACGTAGAAAAAGAAACGATTGCTTTTACATAATTAAAATAAGTTATAACTGATGAAGGATAGGGCAGAAAATGTATCAAAGAAATATATGAGTTTAACAAACATGTTTATTAAAAGGTAAACAAAAAGATATAAAATGACATGTAAGTGACAAGATTTAAATTCAATTAATTATATTATTATTGTTATTATTATTATTATTATTATTATTATTATTTTACTGCCTATTCGGGTTATATGCACTTACACTAGGGTGAATGTGAAATAAAGTGGAGAACCTACAGTTTAACGTGGAATCCGAACCACGATGGAGGCTTGGCATTCCTCACATTCACAAGTTGTGATTAATACACATCTTGTCAGAGTTGAAGGAAGGGTTTGGCAATCAGATAAATCTGTGCCGAGATCGAGGATTGAACCCCGGACCCTCAGCACAGAAGTCTGACACCTTACCCCTAGACCACCAGGTCACCAATTAAATAAAGATAACTGTATTCCATTATCGAGATAGAAAAGATTATGTCGGATGAATACGTATTATTATAATATAATAATCCCATTTAAAGATGAAATAAAGACAAAAGAGCAAACCATTTAAAAACTAAAAAAGACTTGAAAATTTTGCTGTACGAAAATCTTAATAAATTACCGTTACATAAATGAATTTGCAAAATACCATTAATATACAAACAAACTTACCAACGTCGTTGTGCGGGACACAAAGTGTCGTTACGGCAGGAGGATTTTTTGGAATACTATAAACATCATAAAACTCGAGGTTTAGCCTAGAGAGCAACACAACACAGTCTTGGGGTTAAAAGATTTATTTAATAGTGTTGATACACTTAAATTTTCGAATAATATATACCGATCACTGAGAAACACTCCCTTTTTTTCATCACACGCTTTAATGTTATATGAGATAAATAATTATTCTAAGATCACTAAAAAAACGTTTATTTTCCAAGGATAGCACGCTCACACAGCGAAATAATACACACAAAAAAAAACACAGATTACTAAGTAGCCGAATTAATATTCAAAAAAGACACTGTATTATTCAAAGTTGTAATAAAATTATCAACGATACACGCCTGTAAATACTCAACTACAAATTATTACAAGTATAACACGTATTAAATATTTTGTTCGCTTCAACTTGTTGACTCACGTATGTGGTTTTATTAACTGTATTTTATATGATAATTCACTGTTATAATGTCTATTTAAAATGGTTAGATTTTGGTTATGAAAATAACCGTTTGGTTGGTTGTTTAATTTTGAAGTTTTCTTTTGCTGTTTAATTCAAATTATTTATTAATAGCAAGGGAACGTTAAAAGTGGCCTTATATACTGAAAATCAATATGGCCACTGGATGGAAGCTATGATGACAGTTGGTGACGTAGTGGAACTTGTTGCAGGTTGGACGGCGAGTTGTATTTATACTCGTGTTTACAAAATTTAAACTTTATATTATTTCACAAACATTTTGTATGTTTTTCCCTCTTTATTATCACAAACCATTTATTTATGTTAAAGATATGTGAGGTCAGTTATAAAAATATTAATAACTGAATATAGTGCCATTAAATGTAAAATTTCCCTCTCTATTTAACCTATAATTGCCACAAGAGTTAAAAGAATTTTTTTTTTAATTTTAGCACCGCGTCTTACTACCCGTTCGGAATATACGCTTAAGTACTAATTACACTAATGGATTAGGAATTGGGAGGGTTGAATTTAGAGGAAGTGAACCCGCATTTGCGTGGAGGGAGAGTGGAAAACCATTTAGGAAAAACCACCCCAGTTCACCCGACCGAGATTCAAACCTCGATCTCCCCGTCCTCGGTGGTCTGACTCAACACGACTGGCGCGTTAGCCAACTACGCCACCGAGGCGGGTTGTTAAAAGACAAACTAAAATGAATTTACTAGACATTTTTTCTTAAATTTGATTATGGAAAATAATATTATACTGTAATTCTTGAGGAAGTATTGTTAAAAGTGAGTGATAATATTTTTAGTGATAATAATAGTAATACTTAGCAAATAATAATGATTTCCAAATATGTTGATAAAAGTTACGTTCAGACAATGTTGGCATTGCTAATAGCATCCACTAGCTGTCATGTAAAGCCATAGAAATGCTAACACCACNTATTTAAGATCAAACTTTGATACATTTATTTATTTTTTTATGTTCTTTCATTTCAAAGATTATGCACATCATGCCATAGAACCATTGATCTCAATAACTTAGATAACATCAATATTATATCTGGATGGACATCTGTAGCTGAAATTTTCGAGCTGTCGTCTGCATACTACTGTCCAAGAGAGAAAGAAACTTTTAAGTATCTCTTTCTCTCTGACACCCATTCAAGGCAATGTGGCATCTTGATAATATGGTTTCTCAAAGCAATATACACGATATGAGCCAACTTTTTATTTAAATGGTAATATAATAACACTTTCTACTAGCCTATAACCTAAGTTATAGTTTGAATATACGGAAACTACACACAGTTTGTCACTCAAACAAATGTAATCAAGTTTTAAGATACCTTATTCATTATATTTATCGAACTTTCAATGTAATAAGATTTCTGAAACCAATATACAAACTAATAACTAACTTTAAATATAAGTGTAGTCTTGAAAGACTGTAAACAACATTGATTCTAGCTACATATTTAAATATGTAGCTAGAATCAATGTTGTTTACAGTCTTTCAAGACTACACTTATATTTAAAGTTAGTTATTAGTTTGTATATTGGTTTCAGAAATCTTATTACATTGAAAGTTCGATAAATATAATGAATAAGGTATCTTAAAACTTGATTACATTTGTTTGAGTGACAAACTGTGTGTAGTTTCCGTATATTCAAACTATAACTTAGGTTATAGGCTAGTAGAAAGTGTTATTATATTACCATTTAAATAAAAAGTTGGCTCATATCGTGTATATTGCTTTGAGAAACCATATTATCAAGATGCCACATTGCCTTGAATGGGTGTCAGAGAGAAAGAGATACTTAAAAGTTTCTTTCTCTCTTGGACAGTAGTATGCAGACGACAGCTCGAAAATTTCAGCTACAGATGTCCATCCAGATATAATATTGATGTTATCTAAGTTATTGAGATCAATGGTTCTATGGCATGATGTGCATAATCTTTGAAATGAAAGAACATAAAAAAATAAATAAATGTATCAAAGTTTGATCTTAAATAGAATTATGTAAATTTTTCATATAAAAGCGAATAAAAATCTATTTGGGCCATGAGTGTTATTGAGGTAAATATTAAAATTTGAAGAAAATAAAAGTGCTTGTGTATAAGTTAGATATGCTTTATTTCTAGATTTTTTAAAATGATAAAATGGGCCCTATTTGTATTACTTTACTTTTGATCTACTCTAATTGATGGGTCTTAAATAAGCTTTAAATACGTTTTTAACACCCACCACAACACCAACGCAAACAAAAGAGATAAAAGTATTTGTTTTTATACCCAGGCTCCTTTCAGACTGTGGAGTGTTAGGAATACCAACTTGTCTCTAGTAATCAAAAGCGTCTAGAAGTTGCACTAGTTCATAGGGAAATAATAATATTATTATCATCATTATTATTATTATTAGTAATAATAATAATAATAATAATAATAATAATATTAGCACCGCGTCTTACTAACCGTTCGGTTTATACGCACTTACGCTAAATATGTGTAATGGTAAGAGTGATTGTGAGATGAAATGGAGGACCTACAGTTTAACGTGGAATCCGAACCACGGTGGAGGCCTGGCATTCCACACATTCACAAGCTGTGATCAATACACATCTTGTCAGAGGTGAAGGAAGGGTTTGGCAATCGGAGGGAAATTATAAAATGGGACTTTTGTGTGTACATCCACAAAGATCAGTGAAGGTCTTTTGAGGAATTGACAACTAGCTTAAGAGGTGAAGTTAATAAAAAAATTACTTACATATGGTTAACAAATACAAGTTATTCAGGGAGGATAGTGATATGCCTTCTTTTAGCCCATGAGCCTTTAGAAAAAATTGTGAAAATAAAAATAAACTTTAGTAGTTTGTCCAGGAATAATGCTGGAGCTCTATTCTATAGTTTGGGTAAACAAGGTTTTAAGTTCATGCAGGCTGTAAAGGCATGTTCTTGATAGCGTTTATTTCCATGCAGGTCGAAACTAAACCATTACCCCTGTTACCCCTGCTGGCAAATCATGTTGAAGACCGTCGTCTGTGGTTGGGGAACTTGGATCCACATGTAACTGAGTAAGTTTCACTGCTACTTGTCTACACTCTTAATAGACTTGAATGGTTTTAATTATAGATTATGCATAGTGGCATAGTTATTTTTAAGGCCCTGTATGCACATATTGTTGTGCAGTAAATTGTACTATAGTTTGGTCGCATTGATCAGACACAAGTTTAACCCAGAGACCGCTCACACATCACAAATGATGATTACATACACTATTTGAACATTGATGGCTTCTATGAATTTTTATAGTTTTAAATAATCATTCCATATTCTTTTAAAATTCTTTCTTATCATCCCTGCAGCATGTCAATATAATTAAGGCTTATTTTTAAATTATATAGGCCTACGGTAATTTTTCTTTCTAAACCGTTGGAGAACTCTAGATATTTGGGGTTTAACCTCGTACGACTATAATTTATATTGAAATCCCAGTCAGCATGCACTATATACCTTATGCAACTCCATGTGACAATTGAAAGCACTGCTTGCCTGTTTAAAGCTGGATAAAAGTTAATTTTATTTTAACAGCATTGCATACTTGGGGATTTCAATGCTATTTTTCGAAGCAGGTTGCATATAACGTGACACACTCTAAGCACTATCACACTTAGACGCCAATGTACAAAATAGAAAGAGAGGGAATAAAAGAGTATGGGAGTTCACCCTGCAAGCCCTCTTATTTACCTACTGATAACACTTCCTCTCTTCCTCTGACGAGTGTAAACACCCGCTCTATTTTATTTTATTTTTTTATCACCACGTCTTACTACCTGTTCAGGTTATATACCTATGCACTAATTATACTAATAGGTTTTAGAAAGGCTCCATTTAGAGGAAATGAACTCGCATTTGTGTGGAGGTAGAGTGGAAAACCCTTTAGGGAAAACCACCCTCAGTGCACCTGATCAGGATCAAACACCGATCTCATCATCTTCGGCGGTCTAGTCCAACACGAGATTAGACCATGCAGCTACCAAAGCGGGCTATTATTTGTTCCTGAACAACATTGACTTACATTTCATAATTAGGCTACCTTTTCCTTGTTTTCTATTCTAGACAGACATTTGTTTCCACATACCTTTTTAATCTCGATCCTGGGAGGAAGATTCTTACTGGCCATCTCCATGAATAAAACAAATAGCCTGGGTTGTAGACAATAAAAAAAATAAAAAACTAATTACTTCAAGATCCAAAAGATAATTTTGTGGCATTGTAATATTATTTTTAGAATTGTTTAAGGATTTGTATTTTTTCTTTCAATGTTATATCTTTAAAACTCACCGAATAAAACATAATACATTAACATTAGAAATCCTATCTAGACATAGCATAACGTCACAAGTAGGTGACAGCCTTAATAAATATTTTTTAAATCATAGCTCTAATATATTTTGGCAGCATCTTGGTTTGAGATTTGTATTTTTCAAACTGTGGGGTTGTCCTTTGCCCCTGTTAAAAGCCAACTGAAACTTTCTTCTGAAGCATTGAAATGGTGCAAAAGGAGAAAGGGAGGAAATGAGGGGATGGTGCACGCTTGTATGTAGAGAAAAACAGATTGAACTTCTTCTCGCTTATAAAAACAGCAAAAATTCTTAATTTAATTCACCGCCCCCTCCCCTCTCACCATATCATAGTGTAATGAATAGCCTAAAATCTAAACCTGTAAATATATAAATCTAACATCTGTATGTGTCTCCCAACTGGTACCAACTACTGAAACTCCTCCAACAACATGGAACCATCGAGAAGTTGGACCTGCTCTTCCACCGTTCAGGACCGTCCGCCGGACAGCCGCGAGGATACGCCTTTGTGACGTTTGTCGCATGCACTGATGCAAATAAAGCAAGAATAACACTCGATGGGAAGTTGCTGGGATGTAAACATGTGATGGTGCGTTGGGCCAACACTGTCTCCAAGGTGGGTGATGCCTTCCGCAGATATTTACTGGCTGTGTACTTGATTGCAAATAAACCTGGTTATTTTTATGTTAAGTCAACAAATGGACTTTGCCATACCATTTTTTATTTTGATGAAATTAATTAAGTGATATGCACCAATCTTCTAGACTCCAAAGTTATTTTTTTTTATTTACTCCCTTAGATATAGGATATTGTTTACAGCGCGGACAGGCAAAAAGTGCCATTTCGGTGTGTTTTTTTTTGTTTTTTTTCTAAAATCTGCAAAAAGTTTATTTGAATTAGCAGGGCGACTTCTTAAAAATTCATTACAAGTGATCATTTATGAATGATGATTGGGGTAAACTAAAGATCGAATGATCCTGGGGGAAGGTAATATTGTTGGCATCCTGATTTTTTTTTTTTTGAAGCAAAAGAGTATTATCGTTATTAT
>CABFWB010001549.1:40411-65963 GCA_902151455.1 Timema bartmani
TTTTTTTTTTTTTGAAACAAAAGAGTATTATCGTTATTATAAATGAGTATAAAATTATCTCTAGGAAGTTACTCTAGTAAATATATTTTCAATATGGACTAAAATGAATTTTAATTATCTGGAAATAATATCATAGAAAACTATAATATAGGCAGATATGACATTTTTCGGTGACAGTGAAGTTGAGATTCAAATATTGCTTAGAACTCTTGGGGCTTTGGGTGTGGGGGGCTAGCTATAGATTAAATTGTTAAATAGACCTTGTGTTAAAACTTAAGGACTATTTTTTTTTTTATCACAAATCAATATATTTGAGCCTGATCATCTATTGTCCCCCAATGGTCAGTTGAATCCTTAGAAACAGGTGTCTCATCTTTTCTATTTTTAATGTGACATTTATTTTTAATATAAATAAATAATTATTATTGAATATAAAGTTGGTCAAGCAAGGCTATATGTTTCAGTCGTCTTTTTGATGATGGCTTATAGCAGCATAGAGAAAGGATATACACCTAATAGAATAGTGACAATTTTCTCTATGATAACAGTGATCTACACATTTTATATAGTGTTGGCTAAATTTAACTTTAATTTTGGACTTGCATTTTGTGAACATGAATATCACATCTTTATTTCTATGATCTATATATCAAGGGCCGGCATCTTGTGGCTCTGGAGCCAAATGCGGCTCCTAGCCAGAAAAATGGCGGCTCTTTTCATGAAATGTAGTTCCTTAAATATACAAATATGAGCTGTTCTTATATAATTATGTTTTCCAACACACCCTTCAAGGTGACATTCATAGCAATGACTCATTCAAAGCTATTACTACTGTTACAGCTCAGTGCATAACATTGGACTCAGATCCTTAAAATCATCCAAAATCAATATTAGATATAACAAGCATGCATAAATTATACTCATACATCATTTTGGAGTGAGAACTAATTAATTGCCAACCTAATTTCATCTTCCTACTACTAGGCCTGATGCTTTTCGAGATATATTTAGCTTGACAGATAATTTCAACTGACAATTATTACTATAGGGAGGATTCCTAAAATAGACGACATATTGACCTATTTTTAAATTTACTGTTTTATTACATATACATTTTTATCCATTTGTAGCAAAGATCACGTAATGTAAAAAATAGTGCCACAGAACATAATTGTAAGAGCCCTACTCTGAAAAATTAACACTGTGAAATCTATATAAAGAAAATATTGGGTTTAGAACTCGCTCCAGAAATATTGCTTATTTAACTCCGACGTAGGCAATGTTCAATTTTAAGATAGATAATTATTATTCGCACCGCGTCTTACTACCTGTTCGGGTTATACTCACTTACGCTAATGTGTAATGGTAGGGTGATTGTGAGATGAAATGGAGGACCTACAGTTTAACGTGAGAATCCGAACCACGGTGGAGGCCTGGTATTCCTAACATTTACAAGTTGTGTTTAGGATAGAAAAATTACTCAATCAAACAGAGTTTTCACCAATATTAATGGATTAAAAAAACTAAACTATGATTATGATAATAATAATAATAAACATTAATCACCAGAGTAGTAATGTTTTTTATTTGCTTAGTTGGCCCTATGCATCGTTAACAGTATTTGTTTAGTGATTTTACTATTATGATAAATAGGCCTACATTATTAACATAATAAATGCAAAGGAAGGTTCAAACACTATACAAATTAAGACAAATATTTTACTAAACCACATTAGATATATTAAAAGTGTTCACATAATTTCAGACTTTCAGGTTAATATCATGGATTGGCTAAGATAAAAACAACTTTGTAAGCCCCTGTTAGATTACTATACATGGTCTAAGCTTTTATAGTTAAATGTGACCAAATAATTGACACAAAATTATGATTTATAGTATTGTATTTAACAACAAATAGGCCTAAGGTAGTGGCTGGATTTTTACCTGGGAAAACAACATAAACAGGATATAAACAATAGTTTCTTCAAACAGTCAAGTGCATAGTAGCAGTGATCTCATTCTTCATCAAGGAAGACAACATAAACAGGATATAAACAGTGTGTGAGCACAGACTAAACAGCTGTAACAACCCCCATTGATGGACAGGAAGGGGTGGGAGGAACGATCTTGAAGTTCCTTGCTCATTACTACGTAGGCTATTTTAGAAACTCTCACTAGAGGAGGCAGGAGGGACTGCTCACATTTTACGTGAGACAATGGCATTACTGACACTCCTACAGTAAAATAATGTTCATGGACACACATAACTTAAGTTGACCCACCACATCTCAGATTTTATTTTTCATTCTTTTGTTCTTGATTTGTATTCATACGTGCTTGAACTTGAACATTACATTTGTGCTGATGCTGTTCTGTTTACATTATTTTAATCTGTTCCGTTTTTGTTTATATGTTCACTCGAATGATGTAAACAGAATTTGCTTATTTCATGATTTTCAATATGTGAAGGCAAGCTTAAGCTCTACGAGGCCCATGAAGTTGTTTTGCTGTGAGAGCCCATGTTTTGCTGGGAAAATTATAAAGAAGAATCCGCTAAATTTCAAAATAGGGCTCAGCATATGATGAGCAGAGGGAGGCTATAAATAAGGATATAAATTAGTATAAATTTGATGAGGTAGAAAATGGTAATTTGACAGGCATGTATAAAGGGGTTGACATAAATTTCGTCCTGAAGATTTTATTACACTAAGTTCCTGTGTTAATTCTGTACCACCATTTGCATTAGATACTGTAAATTCAGTCCCATCATTATCTTAAGGTGGTGTAAATTCCGTCTCAAATTACCAAATTAAATTTAATAATATACTAAATACAATATAAGATAAAAAAATCTAACTATAGTTTGGAGGGTTTAGGGCCAACTGCAAACAATCAACTGACAGGAGGTACAAATTGAGACCCGCCATAAAAGGGACTTTGTACTATATTTGACGCCCAACTTGACTTAACCTAACCTAACCTAACCTAACCTAACCTCCATATTTAACAACTATATCTGGGAAAGAGGTGAAAGGGGGGGGGGATATAAAGAGAAAAAGATTTAAGGAAAGGTATAAAATTTAAATTTGCTAGGAATGTAGAAGGATTACACACACTAGATAAACAAGAACTATATATTTTAAATTACTAAGTGAATGCTTGTGAAATGAGGAGTTTCAAAATAAAAAAAAATAAAAACAAAACTAATTATAAGTGTGGCAGAAGATTTAAATTTGTGAGGTAGGCCATGGTTTAAATTACTGGAAATTTTTAAATTTCAAAATGAAGGATTGGAAAGGGGGAGGGTTTGGGGTCCTTTAAATATTCCATACTTACATAAGAACACTTTTTGGTATGGTAAAACATTTAAATTTGGCAAGGGCCATCCCTAAACCCCTTAAAAGTTGTAAACATTTGTAATTTCAAAGAGGGGGGAGGCGGAGCAGTGAGATGAGGGTTTGGAGGGGAAGAAATGTCCAAAACTTACGAAAAAACTAAACTTTTTGGTTTGGTAGAAAATCTAAATTAAACGTGTATATAGAAGAACCTTCTTTGTTAGTTCTTATAGAGGCCATAGTTTTTGCCTTTTTATTTATCTTGCGAGCACAGCTTGGTGGAGGTTTTTTTAGCCATTTACAAATATATAAGTATTCGTAAGCTTTGGTGGGGAATGAATGCTATATTGTTTCTAAGTCAAAATGGCTAAGTTCATAAAAACTTATTCTCCTAAAATAAATCGCTCATAAGTGCGTAAGATTTCTAAAACTGGGTTGCTATATTTTTTCCTAGACCGGCTGGATAACATGAACTAAACTTACTAACGATCTATTACGGGTTGCTAAGTACTTTACGTTTGCAGCACTAATAATGAAATTATAGCACTAACCAACACAAACAAAGGGAGTTTTAAAAAAAAACGGTTGGGTCGAATGAAGAGCTTCATATAAACTTATCCCCCATAATAAATCGTAAAAAAAAAGCCTTAAATTTTTAACACCAAAGATGAAAATCGAACCCTTTTCATAATCACCAATACAATAACACCAAAGTTTTCAAAAATAGTGCTAAACAAGTTGACTGGGTACACTTTACTAAAATCGGCACTTTTAAAGACGATCAATCATAAGGAAACTAATCCTTCTGTTTAGGATGTCACCGGCTGCTTATGACATGCTTTCACTCAAAATTTCCAACTTGTGAAAGAGAGATTATAGGCTGTGGAGGGGAGGTTGAGTTGATGCACAAAAACTTCTTCAAATTGATGCCAAAGTATGCAAGTTCCTGGACATGGTGTTACATGCAATAGTGGCTTAAGTGAAGTAATATACCAAAGATGTGAACACCATGAGATGGATTCTGAAATATTCAAAAAACCTGAACTCATAAAGTCTTAAATTTAAAATCTTTAAACAGTAAGATAAATAGCAAAAAATTAATAATTACAAATGGCTATACAAAAATATAATTTTTATATGTAATAATAAATATTTAATAAAATATATAGGCAATCATAATGTATTTTTTTACATGATCATCTATAGCAAGTCACTATGTCAAATACAAAAAATAGCTATTTTCAATTAATAGCTTTGGAGATTTCTTTGAATCAGATTCCTTTAGTCAAAACGTGTCTATTAAAGCAAATGTAATTTTTTTTTAAATTTTGAAACTTAAAACACCATCAGGATTTGTTATTTGAAGCCAAAAACTGGATTTCTCCAAAAAGTTCCAATACTGAACACCCTTAAACCACTCAACTACCAAAGCGAATCACTTAAACATTATCTAATCAAGCTTGCCAACACAACCTAATCATACTTAGCATTCCTAACCTATTTTAACTTGATTAAACTTGACCTATCTTTATAAAACATAACTTGTGTTACCTGAATCGGTGGCCACATAGTCTAACATTTTGATCTCGTGTTATACTGAATTGTCTATGAATAGGAAATCAGAATTTGAATCTCAACCGAGTGTGCTGAGGGTGTTTTTTTCTTAAATGGTTTCCCACTCTCCCTCCACACAACTGTGGATACATTATCTTTATAAAACTCTACCCCTTATTCATCCCTATTCCATTTATTGAGGTTATACAGTGGCTTTGCCTTGTTTTGAGGGTTTTTTGTTTTTTTAAGGAGGAACTAGAAAGGCACAAGCCCGAGTTGAAGATCCCAGCGTTGGCCGGTGCCCAGAATGACAAGAAACTCAGGTACAGATTATTTACTACTCCTTCCAGTAGCAAGTATTCACTAGTCTAGGTTCTTTGTTACATTAGTTAAAGGTTAGAACACTGGGTGTAGACTAGCTTCTAGTAGAGTCTACCTCTTCTGCTAATATTTGATTATGTTTGACAACGAGGACGCAATCATTTCCTTACGTCTAAGGTACTTTTATAAGTGGAAGAAGGTACAGGAAAGGTGTATAAAAACATGTAAAAGGAACAAACACAATATATCTTTTACAATGAAATTAACAACACAGTTCACACTTTAAACTGCTGCCACTGAACAAAGAGATAATGGCGGCCTCTTGAAGAAAATTGATTGTTACCACCCAATATCCCAACCTAGGTTTCATTCTATCGGAACTCATCAGGAGGGAGTGTGAAATACACAACGCACCTTCCTAAAAGAGGAAACCAAAAAACACAAAAGGGAGGAAAAGGAAATTGTTAAAAATGATAGGAACATACAAAAGGAACGAATAACATAAAAGATTAGTTCCATTAAAAAGAAACCTATGTCAGAGGATTGGGTGGTAACGATCGATTTTCTTCAAGAGGCAGCCATTACCTATTTGTCCAGTGGCAGCATTGTGAAGTTTGAACTGTGTTCTTCTTTTCATTGTAACGGTCCTATTGTGTTTGTTCTTTTTATATGTTTCTATCCACCTTATGTACCTTCTTCCAAATATAAATTAATCATATACAATTTATTTGAAAGATAAAATCTGGCTATTTAAAAATCTTGTCTCCATCAAATCAAAAGCTAATACATTATTAATGTTGCAGTCGACAAACAACCATTCAAGCCATTGAGGCCAAGCTTAAACTGATGGAGCATGGCTGTGATGATGAGTTCAAGGTGAACAACCGTCCCGCAGGGATCCTGTACCGGCCACCACCGGTCATTAGGGACGCCAGCAGTACCAACAGCAGGCTGCATCGGGGGCGACAACAGGCTCGACCATATCGCCGCTCGCAACGGGGCCAGCGACGATAGTCTAAATCATCGAAAAACTGTTACACTACACCTCAACTTCTTGGCTGTAATCATATACAGTAAGCCCATATGTTGTGTGATGAACAACTGCAAACCACAGTTCACACTACTTCACACAAACATAGATCCCTGTTTTACGTCTAGACATTGTATTGTGTGATGAACAACTGCAAGCCACAGTTCACAAACACAGAGCCCTACTTAACATCTAGACATTGTACTGTGTGATGAACAACTGCAACTCACAATTCACATTATTTCACAAAAACAAATACATCCCAGCTTGACATCTGGATCTTAAACCTAGCAGAAGTTTAGTTGAAATACTCACAACCTAGAATTATTTATGTTTTGAACTAGTTTTAGATCTACACTAGAGTCGCAATAATCTGGCCCTCTGTATTATCCAGCCCAATTCTCAATTTTAACAAGTGTGTTTTAGAATAAATAAACCAGTATATATCCACTGGTAATTAATTAAAGAATCAATCAAAAACTCCTTAAAACTGTTAAATTGGAGTCAGCCAAGCATAACTGCAATGAAGTTGACTTATAATAAAGCACTATTGCAGTCACATATGCTTGGTCGGTGTAGATAGCTGCACTGTTTTTGTTATGGCTGAAAACAGAAGCTGTGTCAAAGGAGTTGTGCGTGAGGTGTAGCTACATGAGCTGCATGCACACTCACATAGGCCTGACAGTCAGACAGTGAAGGACACTGAAATTTGTTTTGGGTTCATGGAACCGTACTTTACATGTATTTATGTCAGTGGTTAGTGTTCTTTTACTGTACAGTATTTCATATTATCCGGCCCAGAATGCCGTCGTTATAGGCCGGATAATTGCAACTAGTGTATATTATTTTTTAAAGAAAACATTTTGTTCACATTTTTTTGAATAAAAATTTTGTGAGGACTCATTTTTAATAATATAAAACTGTAACTTATTCACTCCTCTAGTTTATATTAACTATTGATTGTGCCCATTGTTGTCTTCAAGCTTTTCAAGTTATTCTTTAAAAAAATTCCTTACCAAGATATTTGATGTGTAATAATAACAATAATTGTTCAGTGATTAGATCTGTCCTGACATTATCTCTAAAATACAGCTCTACTCAATTTGTTGTGCGTTTCTGACTTTGTGCGGCGCCAGCATTATCTACTCGGTAAATCTATGTTGTGACATTGTCTGCTACAATGTTTATATTTATTTTATTTTTATTAGAATTGTATACTTCTAAAGATTCAATCTCAAAGAAGTTAGGATTAGACCCATCTCAAGTTATTTTATACATCTATTATTGTATTTATTTTATAATAATGGAAATTGATAAAAAATAAAGGGAAAAATAAACTAAGTGCAAATTTAGTGAAGAAAGCCCACTGAGGGAAAGAGGAAAAATGTGGTGACGTCTTTCTTTCTTTCGTCTTCTATAGTGTGTGTTTTTGACTTCTACTATGGAAGACAGAAGAAAGAAAAGATGTCACCTTTGTGTATTGGATTCTTACCACATCTTTGCTCTTTCCTAGGTGGGCTCCCTTCATCAAATGTACTCTTATTAGTTTTCCTTTTTCTTTATTTTCCTCAATTTCCATTATTATAAAATTATTTAGCCATTGGGCCACCTCATTGCTAAATATTAAATATTATTGTATTTAGAGGTTGTGCATAAAATTTTACTATTTACCAATAAAAAAACTTAGAATCTCTGAACTTTAAATTTATTTCCAATTAACTTTAAAAAAATATGTTTTTAACATTGAACATCATTTAACAGTATTTAGTGAAGTGTAATTAATAAATTAATTTCTTCTTAAGGTGTTTATTTATTGCTATCTTCAATAAGTTGTGTAAATTATGGCTGCTGGTCTTCGTATTTTATAATTAGCTGTTTTTTTTTATTAAATTAACCTTACCACTTAAAACTTTGAAAACATAAACCAATATGGATGCCCTTCTTAGTACTTACTATTTTTTATTATGATTGTTATCATCATAATTTTTTTACAGGATGTGGCGGTCAATTTAGTAAAATGCCTCCATCTTCCTCCTTTATGTGCTTCCATTCCTCTCCTTTCAATTGTACACTTTCTGTTATCTGCTACTCCCATTTGTTTCTTGGTCTCGCTTGCGGTCTTTTTCCAAAATACTTTGTCCATCATTCTCCTTAAGATTTTTCCCTTTTACATCCTCATTACATGACCACACCATCCCAGTCTTACATTCATTGTCCATGTTTCTGCTGCATATGTGACAATGGGTACAAAGTACACCCTATACAGCACTTACATTAGTCAGAACAATAATTTTGAATGATGGGTGGAATTTTGTTTACGCCCAGATTCCCAGTTCATATCACTCTGCATTTTGGGTCTTTCAGAACCTTTGTACTCTTTAATAGTGTTCATTTTTTTAAATTGTATTAAAATATGCCAAAACTTATAAACTTTTCTAATGAGTATCCAAGGCATGTCTTGACCTCGGATAGGGTAGGGTAATAATAAACCCATTTAAGGTGAGACTGACCTAAATAATTTACAGCATCTTTGGTAGGTTTTCTAACAGGGTTTGGGATGTTAGTAGGTGTGAACAGAGAAGGCTCGGGAGCAAGTCAGTCAGGATTGGCTATTTCTTATAAAGTTTTGGGTGGCAAACAAAGCGCACCTCTGTGTTCCAGCAGGGACTGTTGATTGATCTCTGTTAATATATATTTTATTGACTTTCTTTTTTTAGCACTAGTCTTACTGTTAGGGTTAAACACTTATGTACTAGTTATGCTAATGGTTTTAGGGATTAGTGTGGTTATATTTATAGGAAGTGTACTTGCATTTGAGTGGAGGGGGAGTGGAAAATCATTTTGGAAAAAAACACCCTCAGTACATCTGACAGATTCAGCCCTCGATCTCCCCGTCATTGGCAGTCTAGTCTACTGTAAGAGTAGTGCCTTAGACCATGTGGTCACCTACGTGGGTCTCTTTATCATGGTGGGATTGATTTCTGGTTGCTAGAGAACTTCTTAAGGTAACAGTTTGTGTGGGGTTGTTGACGAGTGTGAGAGAAAAGTATATAACAGTTCTTATGTAGGAGGAATGGAAAGATAGAGGTGTATTTTGCACGGTCAACGACTTGTGAACAAACAGCTGTCCAAACAATTATCAAAATATATTTTTAGATTGTCATTTTCATAATTTTCCATCCCATTCCCATCCCACAGTAAAACATCATTCCTTTCCATTTCTATAAATTAGTATTGCTTTAAGTAAAAGTATTGGGTTATTAAATACATTCAGGGTTCTTGAGAGAGTTAAGGAAATGCCATATGCGTGTTCTTTTACATGGGATGAACAATGTGTGGTTAGGCGGATAAACAAGCAACAATAAAAAAAAATCCAGCAAATTAAACTAGATGGTCGTATATCTCCACTGTATTGTACAACTTGATTGAAGTACTTTATATACTAAGTAAAAATCATGCAAGTAATTTTAACTATTAACTACTCTCGTGTTGGACTAGACTGCTGAAGTGAGGGAGATCGAGGTTCGATCCTGGTTGGGTGCACTGAGTTTTTTTCCTGAATGGGTTTATTTTCACTCTCCTTCCACACAAATGTGGGTGCAATTCCTCTCAATTAAACCTTCCTAATCCCTAAACAATTAGTATAATTAGTACATATGCATATAACCAGAACAGGTAGTAAGACATGATGCTAAAAAAATGTAAACTATTCCAAGCCTGGCGTGTATCTTGTTACACTGGAACTAAATAGGTCTAGACTGTATAATGTATTATTTCACTCTAACTTCTGTATTGGCCCGAATATCGTATGGCCTCGTACATCATATGACTACTATTTTGAAGGTGTTCTACATGACAAATAAAAGGTCTCGAATATACCACGAGGTAAAAACAAATTTAACAAAGCTTTACTAACCCCTATGAGTGCTTGTCTTGGTAGACATTATCCTCGGGAACACCAAATGTGTTAGCAGCCTGAATGTTGTTTGTTTGTTTTGCCTTATGTATTGCTCTTAATTTAAAATTAATATTGAAGCTTATTCTCATTCACCTGAAAGCTGGTACAGTCCCAGCATGTTACAAAATAGATTGTAGGAATCTGCCCCCTTTTTTTTTTACAGTGAAAAATGTTTGGCTGCACATATAATATGAGTACAGTTTTTTGAAGGTAATTTTTAGGAGAAAAACATGGCATCATACTCAGGAAAAAATAATCAGAATTAGCAAACACATACTTAATCTATCATTTATTGTCATTTCTTCTATGCCTTCTTGATGAAAACCTTTCAGGATTAAATTATTTAAGACACAAGATCTGAAAAGGCAGATTATTTCCAAACTGTTAGTCAAGATAATCATTGAAATGTATATATTCACACCTCTCTCACACAAATCACATACAATATTGGGGTTTATTAATCACTGTATAAAAGTTACATGCGCCATTGGTTTTTTAAAAAGACGACAATATTTTCAATCAACTTAAATTTTTTTTACATTTATTTGAGGTATTTAAAGTTCACTTTCTGAAACGACTGATTATATCAGCACACGACTTATAAACTAACTTAAGTCTAAAAGAAACATTCCACCCAACCCTTTGGTAGTTAATTTCATCACTTTGAAAGGGAAAACCCACATTTCACTAACGATAAATTTTTGGCCATGCCAGGAATCGAACTCTGGGACCTTTAACTAAATAGAAAGACACGCTACCGACTGAGCTAAGGTGTTGGACCAATCAACTTAAACCCATACTAACAAGTAGTACAAAGTTTAAACTTGGCTGTGAAAAGAATACAAAATAGGTTCGACTTTGCTTCGAAAAACAATTTTGGCTTCTGCCATTACGAAGTTTCGCCAATAAAAAAAATATGGTTGGTTTGTTGCTAATAGTCAGTAAACTGGAGTTTTTACATTTGTGTTCTTACGGCCCAATATCGATATGATAATAATAAAATATTAATATTAACACTTAATCTACTCAATTTAGTTCCAACTAGCAGAAGTACTCGGCTTTGCCCGGGTTAACTGCGGAATGAATTATGTGGTTACCCTGGACAACGATTTTCTTTGCTTCAAACAGAAAAAAAAAAATTCATATTAGTTCTTCCGCACCAGTTTTTAATAAATTAAAAAAATTCTAATCAACACGTTAAAATTACAGGTTTGAGGTGCAAATGTTTGTACACAGGAGCAACTTATTTTAAAATGTCAGCCCTCTGCATGAGGTAGATATATTGCAATACTCATTACAGACAAAATCTTCAGTTTATTAATATGTATTATTGCCATTTTGAGTTGTTTTGTAGTTTACAAATTACGATAACCCCCGACTTGATTGAATATTATGTTGTGATGGTAAATAGATTTATCAGATTAGAATGAAATATTACAGTTTTGCAATAAAACATTTCATAAACTATTTTGGTGAATAATATTGTATAAATAATCACAATATAATATTTTTTCAAGCTTAAAACAACAACAAATATTCAAACTTCAATTTGGATTTGAGAATATTTCATATATTCGATTCAAATTGAAAAAGTGGACTTTGCACAGCCATACTAACAAGACACCATCTTGAAATAAATAATCAACCGATACACATGTTTTTTATTTATAGTCAAACCGATAGGAAAAGTTGTTGGTGAGATCTTCTCAAGAATGTGAAGGACGGCAACACGCATCGGTTGTTGCTTATAGCTCACAGTTCCCCGGCGAGTTCGATGCGATGATAAACAACGTAGCACAAGATGGTGTATTCAGCCCCCACCTTTGGAATACCTCTTCCAGAACCTCTTGACATCCTCGTGACCGCTCTTGGTGACCACCATAGTGCGTCTTGGAATATTCTGCCACGTCAGCACTCCCAGGTCTAGAGCGTGGTCCCTCAACACCTCAAAGTCTGCTTGTGACAAGAATTGACTGTACAAGACACCTTCCGTGTATGTGAACCTCTCGCGCTCGTTCTCCCACAGTTTGATCTGGTCCACGATGGTGGGGGGTAGGGTGGGGGGGCCTGGAACACGCACACATGGATTGTCAGTAGATACATCTTTTGAGTATTGTCTTTAAATAAACTAGAAATGTCAGAATCTCTGATTTTATTGATTCCAATCTTTGATTTCATTTATTAAATTATTTTAACCTTGATTTTTCAACATTTACAATTTTAATATTTTTCTGTGCATCCAACCTAACATTAAAAATATGTTATTCATTCATATACTGTCCTATAGTGTAAATAGTAATAAACAAAAGCCATGTTCGATAAGTGTAAGAGCCTTAGTACAAAAATGTAAACAAACAGGTTGCCGAGTGCATTTAGTGAACCTGTTTATGTTTATGTTGATCTTTTGCAAATAATAGTCAACAATGCAATTCAACCATTTCTCTCTATATCAATTAGTTTTTTTATATATAGCACCGTGTTTTACCACCCATTCAGGTTATAACTTATAAGCTATTGATTAGTGGATAATGTAGATAAACACCGATGGTTGTGATTGTGGGGATATTTCTGCTACTGCAATCTAGCGATAAACTTGAGAAACTTTTTAAAACCCAAACGGATACTTACAACAAACACTTTTCGTTAACTATTGTATAATGAACTAGAATTTCGCTTAAAACACCTTTATTGTTTTATTTTGTGAACTTGTAAAAATAAGTAAAAGGTAGTGACTCGAAAAAGTTTGTGCTTTCAAATGGGAACTTTACCTTTTTCATGAAAACCCAGTTCACATACAGTAGGTGTACTTAAGAGTCTGAGAGACTTGACAGCAGATGATAAGAGATAAAATATATTAATATATGCACCTGCAGCAAGCAGGCGGGGGTGAGCGTGGAGTCTCAGGAAACCCACAATCTGCTCAGCTGTGATGCCGCTCCTAAGGGCCTGTCTCACAGACTCGCGAGTAAGAATACCCACCGCTAGGTTTGGAAACCTGCAACCATATTAGAGGCCACCATTTTTTTTTACAGAACTGAAACTTACAAATGTTGGTAAGGTCCTGACCAGGTGTAACCACAATTACAAGCACTGGAGGTGTAACAATTCAGTAAAACTGATTACCAATCATAGAAATCATTGCTCATACTATTTGACAAATATTTACTTTACTAGGAGGTCCAATCCTTCCAGATACAAGTCTGTTACCTGCAGATATTACAACTGGTAGACAGTTTTGCCAATATTACAAGAAAAAATTATCTTACTTATGTTGGAAAAGGTACTGAAATTTTTTAAAATATGTCTAAATCTTTGCTAACTTTTAATTTTATTCCCTAATGATCCAAAATTAAAAGTAGAGTTAAGTGACGACAACAAAAACCTTATCTTTGACTTTCTTGGGATGTTTCAAGCTTCGCTTTGCACCTCCTCACCGATTACTAGGAAGATCTTTCTATCAGAGTGAATGTATGTACCTGTACATGAGCTCACAGAAGAGACCCAGCAGCGCTACTTGAAGGTTGGAGTCGGTGTAAGCATAGATCCTATAGTTAGTTTCGACTACAATGTAGCCATCACGGTTGAGTTCGGTTTGCGACTTGTTCTGCCCAGAGACTATGTTGAGTGCCAGCCTCGTTGGATAGAACCTGCCAGCCTTTCTCTACAACATAGAGAAGCACAACTACAATCCTTACATTTTCACCATTTTATAAACAGGATATATTATTTACACATTGCATGTTAGTACTTTTTTTGGCTAATACGCATACATTAACGACGTTGACTTCTTGGTGAATTAGAAGGTATTTTATGAAGCGGGTTTTGTCTTTCTTAACTTGACTCGCCTAGTAATCACTCTAAGCACTATCTCACATAGACATCAATGTAAGAAATATTAAGAGGCGGAATAAAATGGGTAGTTTTGTAGCTGCTGATAACACTTCCCCTAGCCTTTACACTGATGAGTATAAACACACACTCTACTTTTTGTTCCTGGACAGCATTGACTTACATTTTCCTCGTTCCCTATCCTAGGTAGACAAATGCTTCCAGTGACTGTTTTAATCTACATCCTGGTAGGAAGACTCCTACAGGACATTTCTGTGGATGAAACAAATATCCTGAATTGTAGATAATTTAAAAAAAAGATCTGTTCACAAAAACTCTAATACTTTAAGATAAAATAATAATCTTGTGACAATTTTTAAAATGATTTAATAATTTTTGGTTACTGTTATCAATGTTTTATGTTTTAAAACCTGCTGAATAAAACATAAATACATCAACATGGTGAATTTTGTCTCGACTTTCAGTGAACGTCACAGGTAGGAAATGTCGTTAACTATGCTAATAAAATAGGAATTAAGGTAAAATTTGAGATGAAATGTACCCACATTTGTGTCAAGAAAGGGTGGTAACCCATTTTTTTTTAAAAAGGGGAGAAAACCTTATTACAACGGACCTGACCGGGATTCAAACTCTGATCCACCATCAAAAGCATTCCAGAATAAGATATTATCCATCACCTACCTGTATATTACAATCTCAACTATCGATACAACTGTTTATTTTAACATAATGCTAATTGCTGTATATGTACAGCATACAAACAAGTTCATTAGTTTACATAAAGTATTTTATCTCATAATTTGTTTATCATCTAAGGGAGTGCTCTCAAACTCACAAACTCAAGGCGAGTTGTGGGTCACACACTTTAGAAACATGTTTGTTTGAATATATTACATATTTTTATTTTCGCAGCACGTTTTACTTCCCGTCCGGACTTTAAACATTTTAATCTCAGCAGTGGTTAAGGAATGAGGAAGATATCATTTAGTGGAAATGTAATCGCATTTTATTGAAGGGAATGGGAGAAACAATCGGGCAGGAATTCGAATTCTGTCCTCCCCGACACCAGCAAACTAAACCATAAGAGCCTGAAGTTTAGTCTGTGTGCTCACCAATGTAGGCCCATATATGCTATATGATGTGATGTATTTATATTTTAAGATATTTAAAAAGTTAAATTTTCCAGATTTTTATGTGAGTGGATTAATGAAATGCTCAGAGCAATATTTACTAAATTATTCAAATATAAATACCCACAATCAAATATTTAAATACCTTAAAACATATAGCTCTGTTTGATATAGTTCAAGTGTTTTATTAATTAAAAATCATATACTAAACTATTTTTTTTATCACCGCGTCTTGGTTTAAAGCATATAAGATTATTACTATAATGGGGTAGGAATGAGGAAGGAAGAATTTTATTGGGAATCTACCCACATTTGTGGGGGGAGAGTGGTGAGAAAAAAACCTCAGTAGACCCAACCGAGATTCGAACCCCAATCTCCCTGTCAACAGGCCAGTCTAACACGAGAGTGATGCCTTTAGACAGTTTGGCCACTAAAGCAGGTTACACAACTATTATTATCTTTGAGCATATATGACCGCAGGCCATCATAATAAGTATTGCACACAAGCGGGCTGAATGCAGGACATGGGTTTGTGAACCCTGATTTAAGGATCTTATAATCACAAGGAAATAGGTTGGTTTCGATGATCGAAAGCTGCCATCGGTTCGTCAAGAGTAAGGGTATCAAAGAACACACTTGTATTATAAAATGACCTCATAATGCAAAAAAAAAGTTTTCCTTGTAGAGATAAATTATATCTATTCGCATCCATTATAAATGTCCAAGTTATTTCTTTTACATGTTCCTATCTAAGTGTCCTATCATTCTTTACAAATTTCTCTTTTCTTCTTTTATGTTTTCTAGTTTCCTCTTTCAGTAAGTTGCATTGCGCCTTTCTCAATCCCTCCTGATGAGTTCCGACAGAATGGAACCTAGATGAGGGATTGGACGTTAATGATTGATTTTCTTCAAGAGGCAGTGGATTACCTGTCTCTCTAATGGCAGCAATATAACACGTGAACTATGTTCCTCTTTTCATTGTTAAATCATATTGTGTTCTTTCCTTTTTATATGTTTCAATCCGCCTTTCCTGTGCCTTCTTCCAAATATCAAATTATTATATTTGTTTCTATATGTAATTGTTCTTACCTTACGCTGATAGACGAGCCCGAATTCTCTCAGATGCTGTAGAAACACGAGAAGACCCTCACTCATGCCCTCCGTGCTGTAGTCCTGGACATAAATATACACCACGCTAGACTATTAGTGGTTTGTCACTGTGTCAGCTTATAACCATATGTAGACTTCAACCTTCTTACGAGTGGACACATCTGGTGTCTAGAAAATTATTAGATCTACTTTCACATATTCAAACATTTAACTATCTGACCTGCAGCTGCCACTTCCGATATATATTATCAATACATATAAAATTAACAACAATAACACAGTAAAATGTTATCAACATTGACCGCAACAACAAAAAATCTATAATATATAATACTATTTTTTTCTATTCTATTAATCTGTAATTCTATTTTCTAAAAGGCCCTTACTATGAAAATTGGAGTGAACTAATTACGCTAATGTGTTTGGTATTTTAAAAAAAAGGTAGAATTTAGAAGAAGTGTACCTATATTTGCATGGAAGGAGAGTGGGAGACCATTTAAGAGAGGAAAAAACATTAATACACTCGGCCAGGATGCAAACCCCAAACTTTCCATACAATGGTAGGCCTGTCTATTGCGAGAGTTACCCTTTAGAATTTGGATTATTATTTGACATGTGAAGCAGGTGCTATAATATATTTGATCTAAATTATTAAATTAAAACGTTAAAAAAAAGGATAGAAGCGCAAGACCTACACATGAGAAAATTGTAGACCTCAAAATTCACAATTAAAAACACCACAAAACAAAGAGTAAACTCTTCTGCTGAAGAAGAGAACTTAAGTACCCCAGAAAATTACACAATTATATGTTTTGTTGTGAACTTTGAGGCCTACTGATTTCTGGTAAGTGTGTAGGCCTTGCCCTTATATCCTCCTTTCAATTTTTAATTTAATATAGTCGTTTTCTTTTGTTTGGATTATTAATATGTGTTCTGTCTAACGACATGTTCATTCCTTTTTTCAGTGAACTTAGTCTGCCAACGCACCTTGTAATAACTGTCATAACTCTCTTTCTCTCGTGTACTACATGAAGGAAGATCAAACAGTTATACTAACCTTGCTGATGGTACTGAAGCTCAGTTGGAACAGAAAGGTCAAACAGTCCACTAGGTCCAACCCTCGGGCCTCCACAGTGTCCAAGTATTGGAGTATAAAGTACCACACTTGCGACGGAGTGTCCAGAAGCAGGAACTGAAAGCCTTCTCTGGTGATAACAGGGCTACCATCTTCCTCGTCACTGTAACATTGTAAGATACATATGATAATGTGATAACAGAACTACCATCTCTCCTCGTCAATGTAACATACACATGAGAGTGATAACAGGACTAACATCTTCCTCGTCATTGTAACATACACAGGAGAGAGTCAACAACCATCACTTGTTACCAGACAGACATTGTAACATACACAGGAGAGAGTCAACAACCATCACTTGTTACCAGAAGAGACATTGTACCCGCAAGCAGAGTTTTGAAACCTACTACCCTAACATAATATTGAGTCTAGGAGGGTGTGAATCTTCAAAAACTTTGACTTCGCTTTGACAAAAAAAAATATTTAAAGTTTAAAAAAACTTTTTTTCCTTGATTTATTGCTGTTATTTCCTTCACAAATCCGTTGTTTGCTTGAAAAAATATATCTAAAATAATTAAATTAAATTTTTCACTTTACAATGCAGCCATTGTACAAAGAGGTAATGGCTACCTCTTGAAGAAAATTGATCGTTACCACCCAATTCCTCGACCTAGGTTTCATTCTATAGAATTGGGCAGTAATGATTTTCTTCAAGGGGCAGCCATTACCTCTTTGTCCAGTGGCAGCAATGTAAAGTATGAACTGTGTTCTTCTTTTTATTGGCAAAGCCATACAGTTACTTCATAAATAGAAAAGAGGTTTTCTTTAGAGACATAAATTACATTTTGTGATGATAACTCAATTTTATAATTCTAAGGCGAAATATTTTAATTATGTTTGCAATATAACATTTTATAAATTATATTTAGTACCTAAATCCACATTATGCAAAGTATAATATTTTTATCCAACTTTAAATATTTTTTTAAATATTCAAACTTCAATTTGACTTCACTTTGAATTGAAAAAGTGAACTTCGCACACCCCAATTGACCCCGTTTTAAAATGGTGCGACAGTTCTATAGATTGCCAACTAACCTTTCTGGCCTTAAGAACCTCGAAAGTTTATAGGTTCCTTACAACCCAAATGGGTATAAATAGACAGTGCTGGGAAAAAAAAGAGTTAATGGTCGACAGAACACAAGCTTGCTGTTCAACTTCCTGAGACATAGGCATCCTATCTCTAACCTGGCAGCCAACCTCTTTCAAATCCATGATCACATTATTCCTTCATCGACGTCTCGGCCTATCAAGGAGTTTTGTATCTTCAGGTTTCCTTTCTAAAATGTTGTGTACACGCCTGTCATCGCCCATACGTTGCCACAGGGCCACCCCTACATCAGCCTGCACACCTTCACTATCCTTAATATGCTTTGTGATGCATACAAACTATGAAGTTATTTACTAGCTATCTTTCTCCATTCTCATGTCTGTTCATCTCTCTTATGTTCATATTTCTTTGTCCCACACCTCAACTCAGTCGATAGTATTTTTGCCTACTGAGCTAAGGTCTCGGGTTCGATTCCTGGTATGGTCAAAAAATTTATCATGAGACTGGATGTAGTGTCTGTTCTAAATTTAAGTTAGTTTATAAGTCATGTGCTGATATAATCAGTCAATTCAGAAAGTGCAGATTAAAAACCTCTCTTGAAAATAATCTTTTTCAGCCCTTTGTTCTAAAAAAATTTCAATATAATGCCGAGCTAATTACATGATGGGAAGGAACAATACCGCTTCATGAGTCCAGCGTGCAGCAAGATACGGACAGCGTCAGCTGATATCCCCTCCTGCTGCTGTGAGCCGACCATGTAGTGCAGGACACACTCCCAACGTTCCATCGCATACTTATCCAGATATTGGATGTCTCGAGGCCTGGTATCGGCTTCTAGCTGTGAGGACATGCTCCATGCTTTCCCTCTAACACATGACCCAATCATTTGAATAGAGAAACACCGCATCCAGAGTGATGAGAGACACTGTATATAAATGCCCCAAAATAAGGTTTGCCAACTTAACACCATCATTGTCCTGGCAAGAGATGGTATGGACATGTAATGAGGATGTTGAGGCACATGACATAGTAAAGGAAGCAAGGGTGAGAAGGTATGGACATGTAATGAGGATGTTGAGGCACATGACATAGTAGAGGAAGCAAGGACTGAGATGGTATGGACATGTAATGAGGATGTTGAGGCACATGAAATAGTAGAGGAAGCAAGGGTGAGAAGGTATGGATATGTAATGAGGATGTTGAGGCACATGAGATAGTGGAGGAAGCGAGGGTGAGATGGTATGGACATGTAACGAGGATGTTGGAGCACATGAGATAATTATTCAGTAAAATTATTTTAAGAATTCAAAATGAGACATGAGACAAGATAGAAATGGAAATTTAGGAAAACTGGTGTGTTTAGTTTGCAAATCAAAGTGATTACTTATTTATTTTCGATTTTGACTTTTTTTTATGAGTGATCTGCCTGCTCTAAATCCAAGGCTACTAAACGTACAGCCATGCTTGCGATCTGGTTGCCGTAACAAAAACACAGCAACCAAGATGCCGGCACATGAAGCCTTGTTATCTATTAGGATGGTCATAGTACACAACTACAGCCTAGCGACAGACTTTGTGTCTCCCTTATAAACAACGTTGCTTGACGTACCGGCGCCCTGGTAGTGGGGACCAAGTCGCAAGTATGGCCATGCTCTTACCTGCCAAGCAATGCTATCTTCATGTTCTTCTTGAAGGTAGTGTTGAGAATCCAACCAGGGAGTCCCCCAGGAATAGCTGCTTCCTGCCATACTTGAAGATCTGATAAGCTCCTGGTTACATAAACATGTTCCCTGCAACATCCCCAAACATCCTCATCACATCTTATCTAGAGTTGGAATAAAGTATAGTAGTTTCAATAGTTTGAAAACTTGAGTTACACTAGTTAGCCACAAAAAATTAAAAAATACTTAAGTTACAGTAGAATTGCGTCTATCCAGCCCTCTGGATTTCCTGTTCATGCAGACACAAATTTTGCATTAATTAATTTTTTTTGTAACAGAATTTTATGTGATTTTTGGCAGTGAAACGTCTGTGTGACCGCGCCACTCGTAATTTATGCCTTTCAAAATTGGCACAGTAAAAACGTATTCATTATTTTAGCGGCAACTTCACTTTGAATTGAAAAAGTGGACTTCGCACACCCCAACTGACCCTGTTTTAAAATGGTGTGACAGTTTTCTAGATTGCCAACTAACCTTTCTGCCTTTAAGAACCTAGAAAGTTTATGGGTTTCTTACAACCCAAATGGGTAAAAATAGACAGTGCTGGAAAAAAAAAAAGTTAATGGTCGACAGAACATAAGCTTGCTGTTCAACTTCCTGAGACATATCCATCCAATCTCTAATCTGGCTGCCAACCTCTTTCAAATCCATGATCACATTATTCCTTCATCGACGTCTCAGCCTATCAAAGGGTTTTGTATCTTCAGGTTTCCTTACTAAAATGTTGTGTACTACACACTTGTCATCGCCCATACGTTGCCACAGGACCACCCCTACATGAGTGAATAGTGGCAATAATATATAATTAGAATGTTTCCTCAGTATTCTGGAATAATATTAAATTAACAAAATAAACAGGGTAAAATGAATATATAGAGAGGACATGATCGAGAGCTAAGAGACTTCACACTCCTCCTTAGCTATTTATTAGTTCAACCCTTTGTACTAGTCGGGTGAGACATGCAACGGCATTGCCTGCAGGGGTGAAGTACAGTGGGGACTATGTGTACCCTATGACCAATGCGGTAGCTGTGAAGGTTCTGCAGGAACCCTGAAAAGTGATGGCTAATGGGACTCTGTTTAATCTACGATATGTCCAGCAAGCCAGTAATGGTTATACAAAATGCTGGCAAAAAATGGAACAAATATAAACATATGCACATATAATTAGAGTTTGAAAAGAACAACAGTATCAAGTGTTTTCTAATATATTTTTTTACTAGTATTCGTTTTTTTGCCAAGTATCATTCATCCCATGTAAAAGTATAGTACACCAAGCTAGAACTATCGAGACTACTGCAATTAGTGATAGTTTGTCTTAAACTCAGAAAGTTTAACATTTCATTAAGCAAACTCTAATTGGAATATCCAATGAGCTCAAACGTTCATCTTCGCCTTTACATCATCATTGTTAATTGACAACATCACTGGTAATCATATTACCCAGAGTAAACCTTAATAACTGGTGTGAATACCACAATCTGGGTGATCGGTGCAGTATACAAGGAGACACAGGATTATAACAATCTAATAGTTGTGTGAATGAGAAGCGTAGCCTATACAAGAGGAAATGCACCAGCTTTTTACACGGGAAGAAATTAAAGAATGTAATTATTACAAATAATTTTGGTTTTGCATTATTTTCAAAGCGGACGCTCACACAAATAACGGCTGTTAGTCATTCCTGTTGCACAACTAATATCCTGATTACATAAATATGATATATATTTATATGCTAGGGTATATATTTTATTTTATTGGAGGTACCTATTTAATCGACTTTCTGAACTGTCTAATTATACAAGCACATGACTTATAAAAAAACTCTATTGCATGAGCCTGCAAACAAGTCATATCGACCAAGCAGCCGCGGCCGTTAGCAATGGTAGTGCCAACATTTGGAGAAAGAGGGTGTCATGTGGTCATCACAACAAATCCTCCCGCTATTAATCTCTGTTTTCTAGACCAAAGCTGCTACTTATTTATTCAAGTGGCTCCTCATTTGTTCTTGCGAGGCTAAGTTTGACCCCGTTCCAGACCCACTACTTCACAAATAAGTTTTGGAAGTGCTGATGATTGAACCTAGGACCTATGGATCTGTAGCCAGGAACTCTGACCACCATACCACAGAAGTGTTCGCACACAAATTATAAACTAACTTGAATCTAGAACAGACACAACATCCAACCCTCTGGTAGTTAATTTCATCACTGTGAAAGGGGAAACCCACATTTCACCAATGATACATTTTTCAGCCATGCCGAGAATTATACCCAGGAGCATTGGCTTAGTAGGCATACAGGCTATCAACCGAGTTAAGACATTGGACGATGTAATCGTGCCACTTACTTGCAGTAAGCTTGAGCCACCCAGGATGCCACTTACTTGCAGTAAGCTTGAGCCACCCAGGATGCCACCACAGCTTGCGGCACTGGTTGTTCCACAAACAATATTCTGATGACGTAATGACGTGCGATCTCTGGCAATTCCCTATAACACATTGTCATAACATTTAAAATCCACAGTGGAGGTAGCCGGGAAAGGTAGGTGGGTCATTCCGTGTCAAGTGAACCAATGAAAAACCTTACCCTCTTGGATTTTTTTCAAATTTGGCTCACTTAATGTACCCTCAGAGTTAGTCAAAAATGCTAATTTTAGGATTTGTATCTGCAGTAGTTTTTAAGTTACAGCCCTCTGAAATCTCAAAATAATCGCAATTTTCTGCTGACATGCAATTACAAAATAAATTATTACTCAGGCTAGAAATGAGACAGAAGGCTAAGTAAAAAAATTATTGTAGCTTATTTTATAAGCTTTCATATGATATATAGGTAGCAACACTAGTTTCAGACTTTTTTTAGTTCAAGGTCATATATAAATTTTGACCTTGAATTTCTCAAAAACCTAAAAAAAAATTAATTGTGAAAAAAATCACACATGAACTTATGTATTTTAACATCATTTGTGGAAAGTTTAATCAAGGGATCACAGTGGGATCATTGTGTTTGTCAATTTTCTGGAAAAATATTGCAAAGGATAAACCATTAGTGATTAAGTAAGATTGCAATTTCAATTCACAATTGTCAATTCCTTTGGATAAAGATCACAATTTTTTTATTTCAGAACAGTGATATTATACTAGCATGCTAATAGAGGTTAAATAAGCAATCTGGGGGGGGTGGGGGGGGGGGAGGGCATGTTAGTATCATTCCTGTATGACTAAGCAGACTGCAGCCATGTACAAGCAAGAAAGTGAGTCAGCACCAAGCAACAGGTCTGAGTATTTCATGATGAAACCTGCATAGCTTGCTGCTTGTTAGTGAGGATTCAACAGCTAGCATCCTTTGTGCCTTGACTCTCTTAAAAGTGATTTGAAAAAATTCTACTACTTCTCTGATGGTTCTGCTACACAGTTTAAAAACACAAACAACTTTGCAAACATATGCCACTATGAAAGTAAATTTGGAATAAAGGCTCAGTGGCATTTCTATGCAACAGCCCACCGTAAAAATGGTGAGACACAATAAAGCGAAAAGTGCCATACAAAGATGGAATCAAGTACTTTTTTCTTTGATAGTTTTTAAATAAAATTTACAATGTTTTTGAAAAGCAAAATAAAACTAAATTGTTTTGTTAAGCGAAATCCTCCTATAAAATGAAATAACACAGTTTTTACCCAAAAAAATCTTTAAATAAACACGAAATTAAGAATAAATTAAACATAAATTTTGACTATGTTGTAATTTGATTAGTATTTTGTTGTAGTGTAAGCTAACTTTAGGCAACACAATTGTGAAATATGCAGACAAACTTGACAAAGAATTTTAAAGCATATATATAAGGTTTCAATAATAAATAATTATAATTTGGTATACATTGTCTCAATATATAAATAATATTTAAACACCTCAGATAACATGTAATTTTGAATAAACATGAAATAACACCGAAAAGTGATATTTAAAAAACAAAATTTATCTAAAAATAAAACAATTTTTACGGGCCTCTAACCATGGTAAAGAGTACGTGATGATCTGGGGGGGAGCCGCAAAAAGTCTCCAACGACCTTATGAAGAGCAAATTATGACATCAGAGCTGTTTACATGGAGTCAGGCTAATATTGACACCATGAAGATCTTTTTTTTTTAACAGTGAACAACACCAAGAATAAGATAAATTGCTTGATGAGCGATTTCTGGTTGCGAAACCAAAACCAGGAACCCATGAATTCCACAGTTTCCTCCCTGTGTCAGATAAAGAGATACTGACAAAGGTATTTTCAAAGAGTGAGCAATCTTTCAAGTTTTCTTTGTCAGGCGAAGGTTTTGAAACAGACACAAACATTAGAAGATGTGAAAGGATATGTAACGTATGAGTACAACAATCAATGGTGGCTTGGTGTAGTTTTGATAAAAAAAAAACAAGACAACTGATATGGTGGAAGTGAAGTTCCTGCTCTATCCTTTACAAACCCACAGAACTTTGAGATGAACTAGAAGTGCCTGTCAACCAAATCCTGGCCTTGATGGAACCCAGATGTTCCAATGGCTGCACTTACAACCTTTGCAAGGAAGAGATGGATGCAGCAACCACAGATCTTCAAAATTATGTTACGAGGGATTGTAGAAGTTGTTAATTTGGAAGAAGGGATTGCAACAATGCTAACTTGACGAAAGGTACCATTATTTATAAATTTCAATAAATTAGTCTTCATTTTCAGAATAATTTTTAAGTTTTACCTACCTCACTGCCAGCTTACACCCCACCCCCTTCCCCTGTTAGCATATTTAGCCTCTTTTAGCATGCCAGTACAATATCACTGTTCTGAACTAAAAAAATTGTGATCTTTATCGCAAGGAATTTAAAATTTTTAATATAAATTGCAATCTTACTTATACACTAATGGTTTATCCTTGGAATAATTTTTTTAGAAAATTGACAAACACATGATCCCACTGTGATCCCATGATGAAATTTTCCCCAAATGATGTTAAAATACATAAGTTCATGTGTGCTTTTTTTCACAATTAAAATGTAAACTAGTTACAATAAAACGTGAAGGAAATTGGTACACTCATCCAAGCCTGCCCATGTTGACACGATACGGGCCCCTGCTGACGCGATACGACTGGACTTCAATTCCCGAGAAACACTCCGCATCACTAACACCATTCAACTGAGCCAGTGTTCCTGCCTTGCTGCTCGCCATGTCAGCCGACGCCCCTCCCTCCCTCTCTTCCTCCAAACAAGTGAATTTCGCCGAGCATGTGCGGTGCGAATTCTGAAATGCTTCTAGACGTGTGTTCTACGTGTGGCTGTTGTTCCTTGGGCCATCTAGTAGGTTCTAGATGCCCC
>CABFWB010001549.1:66798-129903 GCA_902151455.1 Timema bartmani
TTAAAGTTAGAGTATTTTATATTGTTACATCTTATAGATATTTATGCTAATTAACTTAGGGGCCGCGAGCCAGTTAGGGCTACCAGTTTTGTGTAACAGGATTGTTATTAAAGTTAGAGTATTTTATATTGTTACTTCTTATAGATATTTATGCTATTTAACTTAGGGGCCGCGAGCCAGTTAGGGCTACCAGTTTTGTATAGCAGTATAGTTACAAAGGTTATAATATGTTATTATTGTCTTGCTATAAACATTCCATGTCTATTAATCTTGGGCCGCGAGCCATATGGGCCCGTGATTTTTGTGTAGGAAAACCATTATTATGGTGAAGATATCTGGGTATTATGTCTTGAGTAGTTTTCATGCTTATTTACAAGGGAGCCGCACGCCATTAAACACAAATGTCTGTATGTGGCTTTACCACGACATTATTATTTACTTGTGTCCCTCTCCATCAATGAGGTGTAATATGTTTTTGAAGAATAAATATTTATAACTCTCTTGTACCTGCCACTGTGTGTTATTTCTACAATAGAGGTGGGGGCAGGTTTTTGGGAAATTCAAGGTCAAAATTTGTATGTTATGACCTTGAGCAGAAAAGATGTCCAAAACTAGTGTTGTTACCTATATATCATATGAAAGCTTATAAAATAAGCTATAAATTTTTTTTACTCGGCCTTCTATCTCATTTCTAGCCTGAGTAATAATTTATTTTGTAGTTGCACGTCAGCAGAAAATGGCAATTTTTTGAGATTTCAGAGGGCTGTAACTTAAAAACTGCTGCAGATAAAAATCAAAAAATTTAAATTTTTTGCTACCTCTGAGGATACATTAGGTTAGCCAAATTTGAAAAAAAAAAATATAAGTGGATAAGGTTTAAAAGTGATCACTTGACAAGAAATGACCCAGGCCTACATGCTAGGTCTAGGAGATCCTAGGTGTGCATAATAATCTTGAGGTCCGCTGCAAAGACCATGGTGTCATCAAGTTGTGACAGTGGTATTCCTACCTCCCAACAATCTTGAAAATTGTATTCAATGCCATACATCGGTTGTTATGAAAATGAATAATGGTTTTCACCCACTTCGGTGAACACATGGTTTAAGGTGCTACTATTATAGTGAACTGGAATGTTGATGACAGGGAGATCAAAGTTCGAATTCTATCAGGTGTAGTGAGAGGGGTTTTCCCAAAATGGTTTTCCACTCTACCTCCATTCATAATACTTAAGTACACTTTCTCTAAATATAACATTCCTAAGCTCTAATACAATTAGCGTAATTATTATATACAGTAGGTGTGTAACCAGACCAAGTAGTTTTCAAACTAAATATGCACCACTTTATTTAATTATTTTAGCCTACCCATAATGACCGCCTCTGTGGTTGATTGGTCAGTATTCCTGGCTACAAATCCAGTCTCGGGTTCAATCGTCGGCGCTTCCAAAATGTGTATCTGCGAAGAAGTGTGTCTGTAACAGGGTCTAACTCACCCTCGTGAGGACAAATAAGGAGCTACTTGGATAAATAGGTAGCATATCTGGTCTATAAAACTGAGATTAATGGCTAGAGGATGTGTTGTGCTGACCAAATGACACCCTCTATCTACAAATATTGGCACTATCATCGCTAGTGGGGACGGCCTCTCAGACAGTATAGCTTGCTTGGAGCCTATTCTTTTTATGATAATTAAAATAATTGTGTAGTATTCTGTGACAGGATATGACTATCCTTACATTTTAGCACCACGTCTTACTACCTGTTCAGGTTATACACCTATGTACTAGATAATTACAATAACATGTTAAGGATTAGGAAGGTTAATTTAGAAGATGTGTACCCCCATTTGTGCAAAGGGAGAGTGGAAACCTATTTAGGGAAAACCACTCTCTGTACACCTGACTAGGATCAAACCTCGATCTTCCTGTCTTTGGCAGTCCAGTCAATTGCAACCATAGTTCCTTATACCATTTAACCACAGGAGCGAATATGACATGATAGCAGTACACAGTAATATTTAACAGTTATTAGAATACCTTGAACCCCAGCTGGAAAAATCAAATTTGCTCCTCGAACCAAATTAACTTCATTTAACATTTATGGTAAAATAAATTTTAAAAATGTCAATGTATTGTGGTCAAAAATTAAGCTTTTTGATAACGATACCATGACCCTTTGCCGTCCGGTCGGACATTCTCATGTTGTCCGCAGTCCATTGTTAGACCCAATGGGAGACCAAAATAAATATTGTCTGGACCAAGGGTGTTATATCTTTTACTTTAAACATGGATATTAGTTTTGATACACACAGGACTGACCTGAATACCGCAAGGCATGTGGCTGGATGATTGTATAATTTGTTGAGCACGTCTGCTGGTAGTAACTTCAAATAATCGTGTAAGTTCTTACAAAGCAAGTTTTTGGACTGTAACACTAGAGAACTTGCGGTGGATTTACTTGCTTGTTGGCTTTTACTACTTTCAGCCATTCTTCGTATTAAACTAGGAGACAATTATTATTACTGTTAGAAGATTATAATATATAGTGATTGTAAATCTGAATAACATGATCGTGCCGACAAATGAAGTTGTTTTGTTGATATGTCGAATGAAAATAGTCGATAATCGAATTGTTCGATTACTTTGAAAATTAAATAGCTAGATTATTTTGAATAAATGAATAGCTTGATTATTGTAAATAATATTGATAAATTCGATTATTTATGGATCATAAAAACCATTTATCTCTACAATATAACTGAAAAGACATCTGTGGTTGAAATGTTTGAGCTGTCGATTGCATGCCATTGTGTAAGAGAGAACGAAACTTTCAGGTATCTCTTTCTCTCCTACACCCATACAAGGCAATGTGCCATTTTGACATCGTTCATTAATTTGATTGAATATATGAGATACAACAATGTGTGATTAGTTAAATGAAATAATTATGTTATTAAAAGCTTTTAAGAGCAGAACAAAGTTCGAAACTTGTTAGTTTTTCTTTAAATAAGTTGATGTAACCTAATATATACGATGGTTTTTGAAGGAAGCTCGCTTGTAAGGCTTTATCTCGTACCAGAATCTTACACTATAGTTGTGTTTGGTTAGGATAAAAGACCTTCCAGAATGAAGTTTCTACTTCCGTTCTAAATGGCCGTTTATCCTAAGAAAATAGTATATTAATGATAATATTCTGGTACGAAAAAAAGCCTTAAAGTTTGGGATTATTGCTAAAATCAGGGTTTAGTAGATACCGTACTTCCTTCAATCATATAACCTAAATTATCATTAGAACGTAAGACTTCTACACAAAGTATATCATCTGAACAAATCTAATACGGTTTTTAGCTAACTTATTTCATCATAGTTATCGAACTTTCAACATAATATGTTTTCAGAAAGCAATATACAAGATATGAGCCAACATTCTTAAAAAATGGTAATATAATAATACTCTCTACAAGCCTATAACCTAAGTGATAGTTTGAATGTATGGCAACTACACAAAATTTGTCATTCAAACAAATGTAATCAAGTTTTAAGATATGCATGCCATTGTGTAAGAGAGAACGAAACTTTCAGGTATCTCTTTCTCTCCTACACCCATACAAGGCAATGTGCCATTTTGACATCGTTCATTAATTTGATTGAATATATGAGATACAACAATGTGTGATTAGTTAAATGAAATAATTATGTTATTAAAAGCTTTTAAGAGCAGAACAAAGTTCGAAACTTGTTAGTTTTTCTTTAAATAAGTTGATGTAACCTAATATATACGATGGTTTTTGAAGGAAGCTCGCTTGTAAGGCTTTATCTCGTACCAGAATCTTACACTATAGTTGTGTTTGGTTAGGATAAAAGACCTTCCAGAATGAAGTTTCTACTTCCGTTCTAAATGGCCGTTTATCCTAAGAAAATAGTATATTAATGATAATATTCTGGTACGAAAAAAAGCCTTAAAGTTTGGGATTATTGCTAAAATCAGGGTTTAGTAGATACCGTACTTCCTTCAATCATATAACCTAAATTATCATTAGAACGTAAGACTTCTACACAAAGTATATCATCTGAACAAATCTAATACGGTTTTTAGCTAACTTATTTCATCATAGTTATCGAACTTTCAACATAATATGTTTTCAGAAAGCAATATACAAGATATGAGCCAACATTCTTAAAAAATGGTAATATAATAATACTCTCTACAAGCCTATAACCTAAGTGATAGTTTGAATGTATGGCAACTACACAAAATTTGTCATTCAAACAAATGTAATCAAGTTTTAAGATACCTTATTCATTACATTTATCGAACTTTCAATATAATATGATTTCTGAAACCAATATACAAACTAATAACCAACTTTAAATATAAGTGTAGTCCCGGCAGACTGTAAACAACATTGATTCTAGCTACACATTTAAATATTTTAAATATGTTAAATATTTTATTCATATTTGTACAGAATTACCCGTAAAACTAAATTGTATATCCTTTGACGTAAATGTTTCTTCAGGAAAGTGTGGTATAATACTTCACTAATTTAAAACAATAAGACTTTTATTCATCAGAGACAGTTTTTCACATAAGAACATTGAAAGAAACCTTTAAATATGTCTCCCCACAGTGTAGCTGACGATAAACTTGAGCGTCATGCTTTATTCCTTGGCATGTGTATGTGTATGTACATTCTATTATATTATAGAGATCAATGATGAAAACTAACTCGAAGCCTCTGACAATCAGAGATTCACTCTGACAAATTCATTCGCTTTGCACACTTTTCACGCCACTGACCAACAATAAAAATTGGAGTATTTACTGTGCTATTAAAAACGAAGATTTTGTTTCTTTCAAGTCTTTTAAAAATGCAAATCTCTTTGCCTACCTATAATCGGCCATAACCTTTTTGAAACATTCTTAAGTTCTTTCATCCTAATTCTCTTGTAATATATATAACCATTCATAAATATGAAAGCTGTAAAGTTTTTTTCCTTATTCATATTTCTACGCTTCACACCCGTAAAGAATAACGGATACCAATTATTATTGTTTTATAAATGTTCAGTTTGATACTTCGATACAAAATAAAAAAGAGAACTAGCGGCCAAGTCATGGTGGCTGTAACAACCACAGCCAGACAAATATGTGACCAACCTAACGAGTCAATCTCACAATGAACGCTGAGCTGCTATGTGCTTTCTCCTCAACAAACTAGTTCCAAAGAGTGATTGAACTAATTGTATTGGTCGCTGTGTAGTTGACTGCTTGCGCATGCCTACCTATTGCATTCTGTGTAAACAAATGGCTGAGCAGCTGACTGATCGCGTATGCACCGCTCGTATTCTCACTGGTTGTCATGGCCAAATTTACGTCGTGAGTGTCCCTATGAACTGAATAAAAGTAATCATTTCCTGCATGAATTCTGCCTTCAGGCTCTGTTTAGATCCACGCACAATGCAGTACACAATTCATAGTAAAAATAAAAGTGCCCACAATGTTCATTTTAATACCATGTCTGTATTATTATATTCATTACATATATTATTGATCTTAAAAGAGTTTTGTATTCTGTAGTTTGATAGTAGGGATGTATAAATGAAACAAGTAATATGTTACTGCTTACCAGCAAGTTAAGCCAAGGACTGAGGAAGAAACTAATAAAATGCTACATTCAAAGCATCGCGCTGTAAGGAGCAGAAATTTGGTTTCTTAGGGAGATGGAAAAGAAATAGTAGGAAAGCTTTGAAATGTGTTTCTGAAGAAGGCTTGAGAAGATCAGGTGGACAGACAGGCTAACAAATAAACAAGTCCTGAGAAGTGCACCATGCTCCCCGGTTACCCGAACTTACTAACATGTAAGCTAGAGTAACAAGCCAGGTGCAATAATATTACAAAGATAGAGATCAGCAGGGATATATGATTTGACAAACTCGTAAGTTGAACCCCAAGAATCATAATCAGATGACTTAACATAAAAGAGATGTACCAAGAAAGTGACTCTAATTATTTTCTAGACCAAGGTGGCAAAAAATTTTGTAAAGAAAGATATATGAACAATGACCAAAGGCTATAAAGCCAGTTTATTATTATATCAAGAAAAATGTTATCATAGTCTATTTCGACCATTGCGAACAACTCGCAATAAAATAATAAATAAAGGAGTGAACAATTCAAGTTATACGGCCTCAGCCTTCAAAATGACATTAACGGTAAACAATAGTCCAAAGAGCGGATAAATATCATAGTAATAATACTCTCGTATAAAAAAATATTAACATCGGTTACCAAAAGTAGCATAACTCTGCACATAATAATACATCTAAATCTAACCATAAACAGTAACCTGACCTATCATGCATAGTACCCGTGAGGCGGGAAAGCCCTGGAAGTATCATGACATAAATGAATCAAAACATATTTATATTCTAAGCTGATATCGAAAATCTCACTAGCAACATCATCATAATATAAGAGTAAATACCAGTGGCATATGGTCAATTCTGGACAAAGGGAAGCAATGAGGCAACAATAAAGGGGGTACATTAACTTTTTTTCATGTCTATATAAAAATCTTTATTTATAACTAATTGGTTTTGATCACAATTCAACACAAGACAATTAATATTTACATGTTTGGATTATCTTGTCTGAAAGTAATTTGACTCAAAAGTTCTCAATTTTTAATAATTTTTAAAATGTTTAAAACTTTTTAGATGTTTGTTAAAACTTAAATTATTGTATTATATATGCCATTATATGATATTAACTTGTAATTATATTACCAAACTTTTTCATTAATTAAAATTATCATATTGCCCATACTATTGTTAGATTGCATCATATATATCCATGTTTTTTCATGCTAAATTAACACAATTGTAAACTTTATCGAAAATTGAATTCTACTACAATAATAATAATAATAATAATAATAATAATAATAATAATAATAATAGTCAAATTACGATTGTTGAAGCTTTCTCTTGGGCTGTGGCCTGCAAATGAGTTTGACCATTGGTATGCCTTTTAATAACTTTACAAACACTGCCTGTTTCAAATATTTTCTTTTTTTCGTCAAAAGACCGAAACGAAAAACTATGCTTCAAAATGAGTTTTGATACAGCAGCCCTTCTCTTCCACTGCAGCACTTGTTGACTCACTCACCATTCTACTACTGTACGCAAAGAAACAAACCGCTTCCCTTGGAGGATCAAACAAGCGTCAATATTCTTGTAAAATAAAACTAAACTTACTGTAGATTGGTAATAAATACATTATTTTGTAATATAGTGCCCATCAGTATATCTAGAAACAATACATATTTCTATAAACAAGATTTTAACAAATTAAGCCAATACTGGCCAAGGGAAACTTTGCTTCCCTTTCCCCAATGAGGGCCGAACATACCCGGAAACAAACATTTGAAAGAATAAAGAGCGAGACCAGCTGGCTGGCCGGTCAGTCTGAGAAAGAATTGCTTGCTCTATAGTCTATAAAGAAAGCTGCCAACTCAACTATTATTAATAGTTTATTGTTAGAGAGGTTTCTAATTATAATAGTTTGTTTTAACTTTATTTTCCTCTTATTTTCTTTTTCCCTTTTTAATTTTAGGGAAGCATTGATTCCCTTGCTCCCATTGAATAAAAGCCACTGGTAAATACCATATAGTTATGCACCTAAGCATACTTACTCTACTAATCGTAGGCATCGTAATTGTCTATCTTCCCTAATTTACCAGAGGCGGGCAAGTCCTAGCATTTACAATAATTATGAATGATGTCAATCATTGTTACATACAAAATTTTAATTTAATAATATATAAAGAAGATATCACATTTCTTAAGCCTAACCATACTAACGATAAAGAATCTGTCCCAAGGACGTGCTATTAGCGCTAACGTTCTAACGCAAGCCAAAATCTTTCAATGTATCACATGCCAAAATAATAAAAATAATGAACATTAGTCCGTTCATGGACTCCATATTAGGATCTAGCTCGGATAATTCAAAATAAGTAAAGTTCCCTAACTCCCAATTTTGTAAATAAAAATAAAAAAGTTAGCCGAAATATGATCTCTAGTTTAGTACTAATCAAAGTTTAGATCCTAATCAATTTCTAATGAAAAAATATAGTAAAAAATTAGCCGAAAATGATAACGTATATTATTCGTAAGTTCCTACAATCGTCCAAAATCAAAGAGTACAGATCTGACTCGGGTCATGGCTTATATGCTATATTTTCTCAGCTGAGAAATAGGTTTGGGAAGAATCACACGTTACAACGTTCACGATGTGATCATCAGTAACGAGTTACGAGCACCAAACACTCTGACGCATGCGCTATATGTTTATAGTTTGTGGTTTTATGAAGGGGAGGGGAGGATAATGGGAACAACCGTCACTTTCTTCCCCTTAGTAGTAGCCACATCAGCGCAGTTTATACCCTGAGCACAGCGTGATGACAAGGGGGAGGGAGGTTTGAGAGTAACCTCGTGACACATAGTTAAATCTAGTTGACCACTTGGCAGTAGTGACGCGCTCTGTTGTTGTCAGTTGAACGGGCACATCGTCTGCTTGAATAGGGTAAGTCATGCAACGGACTTAGGTGCCTGGGAGTTGTAGACGTGTTGTTCCGCAGCAACGGTACATAAAAGTGGGTAAGAAGAGAACAATTTTGGATGTGATTCTCCAGTACAAAGCAAACTGGATCAGACACATCCTTAGGAGGGACTGTCTTCTGAACGACGTGATGGGAGGCAAGGTTGAGGTAAAGAGGAGCTTAGGAAGGAGGAGGATTAAAATATTGGATGACTTGGAGGAAAGAAGAGAATTCTGGGAGCTGTAGGAAGAGGCAGAGGACAGGGTGCATTGGTGGTCTAAGTTCACTGACAAAAGGAATGGGCCTGCTTTAAGACAAAACTGTTTGACACTTTAGATTGAGGTGTAGAACGCACTATTCGTATTTAACACGACGCACACATTGTATACAACTTGACTTTTACTTGATGCCAACTGGAATGAATGTCTGTTGGAAAGAAAGTTTATAGGTCTATGCGACGTACAGTTGCGCACTCACACTTGTGATTTAAGAAGGTGAGGGGAGGTTAGGCCTAAAACAAGCATATTTTAACCATGTCTCGACACTTCCATTAAATGAATGCTTATTTACAGTTACATAAATGGCTAGAAATACAGTTAATTCAAGTATAATTAGTTAAAAAAAAAAAAAACACAACCTTACATAGCCTGCATATTCATTTCAATGAGTGGTATTTATTAGCACTCCAGTCTTATCATTCCAATTGCAGCACGGAGTGTCTGAAAAAATCACGTGGAAGAGGTTTGGTTAGTTTATCTGCTAACTGGTCTTCAACGGGTACATGTTTGATTTCGATTTCACCGTTCTCGTACTTCTCACGTATGAAGTGGTAACGCACGTCTATGTATTTAGTTCTCTTGTGAAACTCTGGGTTTCGCACCAGACTCATTGCACTTTGACTATCAACTGCTATAACTATGGCCTCCCCCATTGTTTCCCCAATATCAACCAGATTATTTCTTTGGCTGCAATTGATGCAGCAATATACTCAAGCTTTGGTAAGGGAAAGAGAGACTGTTCGTTGGCGTTTACTAGCACATGCTACAGGGCCAATGCTCATTTGAAACATATATCCTATTGTGGAGTGTTGGGTGTCCAGGTCATTCGCGCAGTCAGAGTCCGAGAATCCAATTAATTGGGGGGAGGGGGGGGCTAATTATCGCTCCTTGTAAATTCAATGCCATAGCTGGGTGTGTCTTTTAAGTATTTTAAGATGCGTTTGACCTCATTCCAATTACTTAGTCCTTGGTTTGGCATATATCTACTCACGTTTCCAACTGCGTAAATAATGTCTGGTCGACTAACTATTGCAGAAAACACTAAGCTTCTAACAACTTATTGATAGGCTACTTTTCTTTCTTTAGTTTCCCCTTTGTTTGAACTTAAGTGAGTGTGTGGATCAGCAGGCACACTGGTTGGCTTAGAGTCTTCAAGATTGAATCTTTTGATTATTTGTTTGATATAGTTGGTCTGATGTAAAAATATCGATCCATTCCGATTATTTTGTTTTATTTTCAATCCCACAAAGTAATTTAGTTCACTGATTGTGACTTCAAAAGTTGTCTTCAGTTTATCGAGTACAAGTTGATGTGCCATTTTGTTTTCAGCCATGAACAACCCATCATCAACATATAATGCAATTAAAACCTTTGTTTCATTGAAGTCACCTCGATAAACACATTTATCTGCAGTACTTTGGCTGAATCCAAACATATTTAGGAAACTTTCAAACTTTTCATTCCAACAACTTGGTGATTGTTTGAGGCCATATAAAGACTTTCTTAACTTGCAAACAAAGTTTTGGTCAACGTTGTTTCCATCTGGTGGAAGCATGTTGATGTATTCCTTGAGCTCACCATACAAAAATGCAGTTTTCACATCGAACTGCACGATTTCGTACCTTTGTTGAGCTGCGAAAGTGAGTAGGACTCGTATGGAGTCATACTGTATTGTAGGATAGTAAATGTCATTGTAGTCGACCCCTTCTTTCTGTGCAAAACCTTTAGCACATAGGCTTGACTTGTATCGTGAAATGTTTCCATATCCAGTGCGTTTTACTTTGAAGACCCATTTTGAGGCTATAACATTTTTACCGAGAGTGATACTAGCTCCCAAGTATTGATTCTGGGAATCAGGGCCTATTGAATTGGTGCTTGCAGGTCCGGGTATCTGGAGGCCATCGTTAGCAGAAAATTGACTTGGTGTCTGTCTCGGCCAGCTGGAAGCTCTGCAGCCTTAGCCTTTAGTGCTAGAGTAACACGCAGGGCTGATGATTCGTTTACCTCCAACAGGGCTGTGTCAGGTGGCAGCAACGACAACCACGCCTCTCTCGTCGGAACGATCGCTGCTGGTCTAGGTGCCATTGCTACTCCTGCTGGTGGTGGACGAGCCGCATCTTCTCTGGGGACAATGAGGTCCAGTTGGGCTTCAAGGTTCTTAAACCTGTCTTCACTTGTGTTGACGGTTTGTGTCAGGTCTGGGATAGCCTTGATGATCTGTAGATGGTTCTCACATCTGAAATTTCCATTGATGATAATTATTGCCGTCAAGCTTATTTACGTGTGCCACGTAGAACTTATCGACCATTATTTCTACTTTGGTTTCGCGAATTGTAACTTTAAACACACGACACACGGCTGTTTGCTGATAGTGCGAACCTAAAAATGGCAAATGACTTCGTTTCTAAACGCGGGTTCACAAAACGGATTTGTGAATTACCCGATGGACAGTTTTTACGGGATATTTCTTAATTATTTGTTGTTGGGTGACTGGGTCCATAACCTGTTGACACTTTAGATTGAAGTGTAAAACGCACTATTCGTATTTAACACGCCGCATACATTGTACACAACTTGACTGTTATTTGACTTTGACGCCTACTGGAATGAATGTTGGTTGGAAAGAAAGTTTATAGGCCTATGTGCCGCACAGTTGCGCACTCACACTCCTGATTAAATAAGGGGGAGGAGAGGTTAGGTTTTAAACAAGCATGATATTTTAAACATGTTTCAACAAAAACACCAAAGATGATAATAAAGTATTTATTTTATACCAATTAGTGTTTCTAAGTATTTGTAAAAATATTCTATTTCATATTTGATATTTTACAGGTGGGATTGGTGTTCGGGGGTGTGTGAAATCACGAAGGCGTTGACAGACCTTTTAAAGGCGGTGTTTATTTTAACAAAGCTACATGTGATGTTTGAGGTACCTATATAATTTGATTAATAGAGGTGCAGGATTCGTGTTGTCGAGTTGGATTTCGACTCCGTTCGTTTTGCCATAACTGGATACTACCATAATCGCGTAACTGATCAACTATTAGTAGTTCCTCAACTGCAGTTCACACACAAGTCCATCTTGCACTTTTATAAGGGAATACAAGACATCTGCTATCACTGAGACTCGAACCCACGAGCCATTACATCTAATATAAAGCCTATGCTAACCCGACGTCCTATACGTCACAGACACACGTGACTAAGGACCCAAGGTCCAAAGACGAGCGCGCCACCCAACCGACCAGAAAGAATAACTCCTCTCCTCCTCGATCTGTATTTAATAGTTCGTTTTACCCTAGTTTTGAAACATGTGCTGCGTAAGGGTTTTGCAATCGAAACACTTGAACAACGCCGCTATGACACAGTCTCATGTTTAGAAATCTTCTCACTAGATCCAACTCGAGTCGGCGAATTCTTTCATACATATTTTATTTACTTTATTACTACACTCTAACACTTAGCTCTTACAATGTTATTTAATTAAAAATACAAAAATATAGTGTAATAAAGTAATCGGGTAAACAACATGAATCTATAGGGTATAAAAAATGTAGTATAATTTGAATTGGTATGTCATAAGCCACTAAGCCACGGTGACCATCACTAAAATGTATCTTTTAAACAGACTTCAGCACCTGCGCGGCAAAAATATATTAGTGCATTTTTATCATGTGGTTTTCATATCTTTGATCTTTGAGATATGCATGTGTTGTTTACTTGATTATGTTTATTATAATAACATAAGTCAGCTGGACAGATTAATTTTTATATGTTTAACTAATGTATATTAGTTTAATGGTTTTTCTAAAGTAATGGCCCCAAAGCAAGAGATAATCCTTAAAGGATTTCAAGTGTATCCTTTACCCAACTAGTTATGATCTTATTTAAGTGATGTCATTAATTAGGCTAAGGATTTAGATTTTAAAAATTTTTTTGTCATGTACCTCCAGAATAGATGATTATCTTAGTCTCAAATGAACTTAAAGCTATAGTAGCTTTTTTTGAAAAAATTTCGAAATAATATTGATTTACAATGTTTTCCCAAATATAAATTTCGCCAAATTTATTTTTACACAAGAACACATACGTTAATTCAGGATTTTTTGAAATTACGATAAACCATTATATAGATAGTAAATATGTTAATCGACTGGTGTGCAATAAAACGCCTGTGTCTTATCACCAAATTTACACAATTAATGTGATGCGTGAGCAACATTGTAAAACGAAAAAAAAAATCGCTAACTCTAAACCACCAGTAATTTTAAAATTAGACCATAACAATCCAACCTGAACTGAATTTGGTTTACTATCAAAGGCTTTAAGCTAGATTAGGATGGCTCAGTTTGAAATAAGTAAAGCAAAAATTAAATCTTTATTCATTGTATACAATTTGTTACACTAAATTTCTCCTGTGCACCCTTCCTCTTGTTTGAGTGCAGAGGGATGTCAAACAAGCCCCAGCTACTTTAATGAAGCTCCGGTTGTCTACTGAGGTGACCCCGTGGCAGTCTAACCTTTGAAAACGATTTAGCCACTTGACGTCATTCACACTACAGTCTGTTGTCTTCTAGAAGGGTCTCACATCCTTGTAAACTACTTGACATGGTCATGGGCCGTTGCGTCACTCCTACTCTCATACTCCACTCTCCTCTTATGTTCCATAACTTCCCCTGCCATCTCCCACTACCGACCTTGTGATATGTGATACTTAGTGGTGAACACTTTGTTCTTTCTGTTTTGGAGTTATTTATAGCCAAAGAAAAGTAAACTTTTGGATTTGCTGCAGACAAGCAAAGTTATCTCTGCAACAAATTGGTACATTTAGAAGACATGGTGGTCTATTTTAAAATTTATTTTTTGTCTTGGACTTTTTTGTTTACCCTTATTCATCTCAAAATTACTTTGAGGCTTTTACTATTAATTTTATATTATTTTTGAAATCAAACATGTTATATATTAGTTCACATCAGTGTTCTTTTAGGAAAATGTTGCCAGCTGGGTGGCATCAATTAGCCGGATAGGTGCAGTGGAATACTTCACAATATTTTACAATTCTAGCTGGGCGGCAGTCTCCAATCAAAAGCTTATAGCAATAATTTTTATCTCTTGTCAAGGGGATGATGCAAGGATCCTTGAGACTATTAGAATACAACCAAGGATAAAGAGTCTAACAGAGAATCTTGTATTCCAGAATATGGCATTGGCATCCACGGTGATAGTTAGGACCATTTCACACTTGTCTGCATCCTGGTCTATGCGCCTTACAAATATCTTGGCAAGGGATGCATGAGTAGATAATTCAGATAGGGCTCTAGTCCACTATACTGCTATTAAATTCTTAACAAATTCCCATTAAAAAGTTTATTTTTTAATGAATCTGACACTTTTAAACAAGCGATTAAATCCTCCCCTCACATATTATATAAGTTACCAAAGTTTTCTTATTAGAAATGTGTGAGGAATAAAATATCCAAGGAATTATTTCTGCCCACTATATTTCTTAACCTTCGGGTAGTAACTGGATGAACCTGAGAGATGCAGACACTGGACAGATCCTATGGCAAGGGCAGACTGACATGTGAGACCCATAGACTTTAAAACTACTATAATGATACGCACATTCATACAGTTTTCATGTACTAGGTGGCATTAAGCCCTCCTGAGTCAAAGGTGGCTGCGATAGCTGAGAGCTCGTAATCTTAATTGATTGCTCATATATAGCCAACAATTCCCGCACCTCCATCACAGACTATGCCTTAAAATATGAGAGAATATTGACCTTGGGCATGGGACGGCTCCTGGACAGCTCAATCATAATTGGCGTACTAAGCCAAAGGTCCCGGGTTCGAATCCTGTGTCCAAGTGTTATTTTTCAATTTAAAAAATATATTCCAAGATAGGTTGAAATATCTATAAAGAGAGTCTATTAAAGATAATGGCTATAGGATCTATGTATGCTGGTTCATAAACATTTAATATACACCAAAAAAAATTTTAATATCATGATTTTACCTTTGTTAACTGGATAAAAAGGTGCTCTCGATTTTGAAAAAGGTTCATCAATAATGTTTATGACAGTCAAAATATTGTCATGTATAAATAGGATGGGATCCAGATATATTACCATAGGTTAGTCATAATGTCATCATACAGCTGTTAGCTGTTATTATATTGCTCTGGCATCGCATTGTAATCCAGTTTTCTGTGTTCTTCTTAAAAAACAGATTTGAAACAAGTTAAACTGTTTTGCTGCTCATAAAAACACAATGGACTTGAGACCAGTGAAGCTGTTTTATTGCTTACCGGTAAATCTTTTTAAAAAAATACAACAAAATATATCCTAATTGAAAAAACCACTAACTGATCCCAATTTCACTGTTGTGAAAGAAGAATGCAGCAAACCACACTTTAATAAGTTTTCTGGTCTTATGAAAATGGAAATTTGAAGCAGCTATTAGAAAATACAAACATATTTTCTTGCAGTCAACATTGGTAAAATATATCAAAAGTGACAGATTATATGAATTGGTGTAGGACTATAACATGAAAGTAGCTGCCAGATTTGTCCGTTCATAAGAAAATTTGGGTATATTCACACTGGTTCTTACAAAGAGATAAGTGTTTGGGCTAGACAGGAAATAAGATTGTAGTGTTAGTTAATACCAGATACATCTTCAATTTTGTTGTGAGTCGAGGCTCATATTCTGCACTTAAATATGGATAATTTTGAGTGTTCTATCATGACTTGGTACTGCCCACGTGTATCTTGCAGATCACTACCCACAGTTGAGCACCAAGCCAAGGTCCCCAAGAAGATCCTCAAATGTCGAGCAGTGTCTAGAGAGATCAACTTTTCCTCCATCGAACCCATGGAGAAGTTCCGACTGGAGCAGAAGGTGCTTTTTAAGGTGAGTGCTTTTAGTCACTAGCGCATGGGTACCTCCTATTTTCTAGAAGGCAGACATGTCCAACCTGCGGGCCCTGAATATGTTCTGTGCAGCCTAAGTTGAAATACTTCAAATTGCAGAAATAAACAACAAATTATGCTCTTGAGAATGACGTAAATGCTCGTGAATATCCACAAAGTTTCCAGAATCATAAGTACAATGTTACTTTTGTAATGTATGCATGTACTTGTTAAAAATAAATAATTATTCGTTCACGTTTTTACTATATTTGGTCATTAGGTCCTAGAAATGTCATGTCTGGCCACTGGCCAATTCCTCAAGAAGTGGGTCCCTCAGCCGGGGAACGGTTGTACATGCCTGTTCTAGCGGATCTCACCAAATCTAGTCGCCGTGTTTCACATCTGGCTCTGTGTTGTTGTTGTGAGTGCATCTGGTTTCAGACCTAGGGGTCCAAGGATCAATTTCCGGCTGGTATCTTGGGTATTTTTCTCATAAGGGGAGTTATCCCAACGATCACCAGGGTTTGGTTAGTTAGGCTTAAGTTAGGTTAAGACTCACACCGGCTCCACAGATTAATATTCACTATCATCACATCATCTATGTGCAGGGTACGACGTATAGACAACCTCTATAGGTGTACCCTCTGGGCAATGCTCTATGCCACCAGAGCAGCGAATAGTCTACATACAGGCGATTGAACTGGATGTCATGTTCCTCTCGGTCATTAATGCCATACGCTTAAAAAAAACTTTATTTCACAGGGCCGCTGTTTAGAGGAGTGGTTTTTCGACTTTGGGTTTGTGATCCCCAACTCGACCAACACCTGGCAGTCGTTGATAGAGGCTGCTCCTGAGTCACAGATGATGCCCGCAAATGTTCTCAAGTGAGAGGAAATATACATATTAACACTTTCATAGAGTTGTGCACGCAGGATTTTCAATAATACCATTTTATTTTGTAAAGTGGCACGACTTGTAGAATAACATTTTTTGAACTTTTTGCCTAACTTGATAAAAAAAAGTCAAGTTAATAGTTACTAAGTTATCAAAGACTGTCCCTAGAGAAATTTTTCACTTATTTTGGGCATCTATTTGCATCAAGTGATTGTAACATCTAGTCTCACTTTATTTTATTACAGAGAGTTTTGAATGTCAATAAATCCTACAATTCTTGTAATATTAGGCCTACCCCAAAAATCAATAAGAAAAATAAATAAAATATTAGTTTGCCTGGTGAAAGTGAGAGTACAGGGAGTACATGAGATAGTAGAGGAAGCAAGACTGAGGTGATATGGGCATATAATGAGGATGGTGGCGTACATGATATAATAGAGGAAGCATGGATGAAATGGTATGGGCATGCAATGAGAATGGAAAAGGGGAAAATCCGCCCAAAAATGATAAAGATGAAGTATGTAAGGAAAAGACCACAAGGGAGGCCAAGAAAGAGATGGGAGGAGCAGATAACAGAAAGTGTCCATGTGAGAGTAGAAGAATGGAAGCAATTAAAGGAGGGAGAGTGGTGGATGGACAGAGGAAGATGGAGGCATTTTACTAAACTGATTCGGCCACAGGCTGGAAACATTTTATGAGATTGCCATTGCAATGTGTAACTAAAAAAGCATCCTTGCAAGTCATCATCAACCATCACACTTAACTATTTTCAGCCTGTGGCCGAGTCAATTTAGTAAAATACCTTCATCTTCCTCTTTCCTTCCACCACTCTTCTCCTCTCGCCTCCAAGCTCATTGTTGTGGAATGTTCTCAACAATGTGCTTATGTTTTGTTTCAGTGGTAATGTTGTTATTGAGACCAAGTTTTTCGATGACGACCTTCTTATCTCCACATCTAATGTCAGGCTGTTCTACGTGTGACACACATCGAGTGTTTATGGATCTCTTTTTCCTAGACAGCACCAGTGTCACCAACTCTGAAGCAGTTAGTTTGAAGAAATCTCAGAGATTGTTGTGGTGTTTCACTTACGTTGGGTCATGCATTCACTTTTTAAAATGATAAATATTATTTTAGGTTTGTATATAAGTTTATGAAGGCTAAAAGATTTTAAAAGAGTATGTGATTAACACTTTTAGTGCCATACCTATACCGGATTTATGCACTAATAGGGCCAAGTATGTCTCAAGCACTTTGTGCTAAGAATGCTACAGCTATCATTTTTGTAAGGTTGTACATGAGCTAAACAAATCTAAAAAGCTGATCTCAACTCTGGCTCTTTAAAAAGTAGAAGGCGGAGTCGATTAGACTGGAATGTTGCACTAAAAGAGTTAAACTCGCTCAAAAACTGTGTTTAATGAACTGATAGAAGTTGCCGCATTCCTTCATAGAAAATCTAGCTGACAACACATAAATGGGCGTGCACTCGCTTCTTATTGCAACTCTGGGAGTATGCCAAGTGGCCGATAGATGAAGCACAGTCCAATTTTCATAGGAAAATTCTTTTAGAAATAATCTATTTTTATGGCCAGCATTGTTAAAAGTTTACTGTCTTATTTTTTATAGGTACTGTAAAACGAGGTTACTTTGCACTGAAATCTTAAAAAACATGTAGTGTGAATGCTTCTCTCTAGTTTTTGTTGAAAACACGAGTAATGCATCACCCATGCTTTCTACAAGTTCTATAAATTATAATCCATTATTTTTGTATTAATCATCACCACCATCATGAACTGTTTCCAGCCTGTGGCCAGATCGGTTTAGTAAAATGCCTCCATCTCCCTCTGTCCTTCCACCATTCTCCTCCTCTCACTTGCACATTCGCTGCTATCCCCTTCCATCCTCATTACATGTTCATACCATCTCATCTCGGCATTTTAATATTTTGTGCAAAGATACCCCACAGGTGTAAAGTAACCTCATTTAATGGTAGTGATATTATCTATCAAAAGTGACGGCTGCAAACCATATGATGTGAAAGTAGATCTAATAGCTTTTTATAGCTGTTATATAAGGCTCTTCTTATGAAGATTGGACTGTGGTCACCAAACAAGCTAATTCAGGAGTCTTACAATGAAATGTATGCTCATAGGTTTTGTATCTGAGAAAGAGAAGTCATGTCTTAATAACCCAGTACTGTATTTGGTTACAACCATTATCTATAACCAACAGGTTGTCTGGCGACCTGGAAAACAGAGAAAGGTCAAGTAATTTTATCAAATTTCTAGAATTTGCATATATTCACTAAAATAATACAGAACTTCATTTAAAATAGTCAAAATAACATTTTTCTTCCAGATAATACTTACCGCGAATGTTTTTTTTGTCCCGGTTGATTGTACTAATCTCAACTCTCAAGGTCAACAGGTGATTTTCATGTCTTTCCAACTCTCTACCGTACACCTTTAGCCAACTTTCGGGTGATGACTATGTGTATGCATGAGAATTTGATTACACAAGGAAGAAGAAACTAGAAAAAGAATGTGTCTCGCAACAATTTTAAACTGTACTGATGAAAGGTGAATTTTCAGGATGCTCTCACTGGAATATAACTTAGATTTCACCGAATAACCCATCGCTTTAGACTGAAGTATTTGAACCCCTTTATAGAGTGACACAATTTCAGAATGAGTAATATGTGTCTAAAAATATTAATATATCAAGTTGCGATATTAATGTTTGTAATATTACATTGACTGGAAAAGTTGGCTCTTGGAAGCAATGTAATTTTAAAATATGGTTTGGCTGGACACCCTAATACAAACACATGTAGATTTATCATATAAAGTTATCAATACCACATTTACTCACACATTAAACGAGATGTATTTTGTAATCTCGGACTGGTTCATAATGTGGAAACAGAAACACATATGGCTGTGTATTTTTATTTTTTGAGAAAGTGATTTTATTTTTAATATTCTATAATTGTTGTGTTATATTTTTGTGTTTAGAGTTTCTTTATTTATCTTTCCACCATCTTAAATGAGACTTATTTCCTTGGGTTTTAACACTTTGACAGTGTATCAGTTCTCAAAATTGAGGCTATGAATGGAGGAATGTGCTGAGGCTCAGTTTCTTTGCATTCTTGGTTTTGGTGTCACGGCATTGACCTTTCATGCATTTACTAAAAGTTTCAGTGGTGAGGGCCAATATATATCATGAAGTCTAGAAAACCATTCAACCTAAATATTCTTCGACTATTCTTTATTTAAACCCTCTTGTAATACTTGAAACCACCTACCATCCTCATAGAACAATGGCAGAATCTCAAAGGAAATTTCATTATACAACTACTTGAACACTTTCTTGTACAAGTAGTTGTATGATGAAAATGAAAATAGAAAGTGTTCGTGAAAGGAGAAGAATTGTGAAAGGCTAGAGCAGGGGTCTTCAACCTTTTTTATGTCCAGGGGCCAAAGTCTCTCGTTAGCTCGCAGGTCGCAATACTTTACCGATAATATTTGGATTAAGTAAATTTTAAAATATTCCTATCCTCTCATTCTTATACACTTATACCTACACAGAGATTAGGATTTCTAATGAAGTATGTTTTCTTGATGGTTTTTGGTGATTTTTCATAACAGGAGGTAGCACGATTTATCTTTTCTACCAAATCTGTCATTTAACGGTTCAAAGTACATTTGTACTAAAACACAATACTTTTCTTCGCACAAAAATTACTAAAAATATATATTAATTTTATTAGTTTCTTATGTAATATATATATGTATATGTATTTGTCATATTTTCTCTTTAAATAATATTATATTTTTCATAAGCCAGCGGGCCGCAAAAAATGTTAACACAGTCTGCAGGTTGAAGACCCCTGGGCTAGAGGAAGATGGAAGCGTTTTACTACCAACCCGACCACAGGCTGGAAACAGTTGATGATAACTACTAAGTTAGCACCACTGAAACTAACACATTCTTCATTATAATATTTCTTGAGGAAGATGCCATGTGGCACTGAAATATGTGTTATTGTTAAAATTATGAGGGATAGCCAGCACACTTACCTTACTGATACTGGAGTAGAAATTGTTTGGACGAAAAACACCACCAAAAAAAATTGTTTAAGAACAATGGCTTTATTTGAAGAGTCTCGAGGATTCTTTAGTAATAGACTTGATGAATTCACACTCCACACGTATTTCCTATTGAAGACTTCATCAGCCGATTTGAACGGCAACGAGCCTTGCTACATCCTTGGGACCGCAGTGCTGCTACCTACCAATGATCTTAGAAACTATGTTAAACACCATCTATCAGACCTAATGAAAATAAATAGGCTAAAGCGTTTAGCATCCACACCATTTTATTGTTTGCGTCAACTTTTTTCCCCATTGCTTTTCGAAAATTAGAGTATGCCAATAAACAATTTGCCATGTTTAGCGATTTATCATGGATTGATTTATAAACTTTTTATTATAAAACGTGTCTGCTTTAGCATCCCTCATAACTTAAAATGGTAGGAAACAAAGTTTAGAGCTCTAGCAGACAAAAAAATAATAAAACAGTTGCCAGTCAAACAATGCACCAAGGAGGTGTCAACGACGTATTGCTTCTGTCCTTGGACTTAAGGGCATGTGAGGGGTGCATTGGCATACTTGATGACAATTTGGACAGATCTACTCTTGGTCACGTGATTACCAATGCTATTGGCAAAGGTACATATAACGGTGACGGCGCATAAGTAGAGAATTCGGATACAGCCAAGACTTTACTGCCAATGACAGCTTCTCCGGGTTAAGCAAGGAGGATAAATGTGTGTTACTAATTTTTACTTTTATTCATGCTTCTTTTTTTACAATTTTAGTATATTTAACAACATAAGATTGATGCACTTTGGTTAATACATATTATCTGTGTACACACTAGTATTATTGGAGGACCATCATATATCTTTGACTATGCCTTGTTGGTTAGCCGACCATTATTTGCTTGTGTGTGTGAATATCAGAAACTGCTGAAAATAAGCTCATTTGCTTACATGCCTGAAAGAGATATATTGTGATATTTGGTTTTGGAACAATCATTTGATATGTCATATTTTACTTTGATAATAGTTGTGATGTATTTGGAACACAATGCAGCTGTTGGGTAATGTATTATGTTGTAAATATTAACACTGACCAGCTCACTTTCAATAATTTGTTTTTTTGTATTTTAAATTACAATGTCTAGTTGAAACACTTTAATAAATAATTAGAATACAAGCAATAATCATATTTGTTATTTCTCTAACCCTTGTAATAAAATCAGGATTTTATCAATGTCTCAGTTCAATTTTCATCGGAAATACCCTATCCGACTGCTGGAAAGTTATTTTTTTACACTGTGCCGTTTTAGATTATACGCATATATTAACTACATTAATATAGCAAGAATGAGGAAGGGCGAATTGTATAGGAAATTTACATGCATTTGTGTTGAAAGAGAGTGGAAAACCAACCTGGATTCAGATCATATATATATATGTGTGTGTATTTATTTGTTCCTGTAACAAACCTTCCTATGAAAATTGGATTGAATCTTTAAACACCTCGTACTTTGTAGGTGTCTACCAGTCATTAAATTAAGTTTTGGTTATGAAAGTCATCAAAGTGTAATATTAGCTTTGCGATCATGACTTTTTGTGAGCCTAGTTCATTGTGCAGGTTAAGATAATATATTTTTTATACTTTGCTAAAAGTTAGCTTAAATTTTACAACTACTCCCCAGGGATGAGATAGCTCAGAAATTAAAAAATCAGAATTTCTGAAATTTTGAATGAAAATCTGTTTGTTTTTAGCACTTTTTGGTAATGAATATTAAGTATAGGCTGTGAACACGTCATGAAATATGGTTCGTATAATCCTGTATACTCTCTGTTATGAGATCCACGATATGTTCACTTGATGGCCTTTATCCAGTCCATCTCGAGAGTGGAGGGCCCTGCTTGCTTGGTAGACAGGTACACACCTCCGTACACCTGTAGACCCATACTGGTGATGTTTGATTGATCCAAGGGCTCGGATGAATTGAGAGGCCGACCACGGTAGTACGGGATGAACTGACTCAGAGGAAGACTCAGATCCTCAAATGCTCCTTGATGTACCTACACAATGGTTCTATCGATCATATTGTACCAAAATATCAGGGTTGGTCAAACATCCAACTATCAAAAATAACAATTAAACTTGATTCACACGTTCACCGAAAATTGAAAGCAAAATATGCTTGAGTCACGCAGCAACTCACATGCTGTATGTTGACCCATGATGCATTGCAACATTAACTTAAAACAGCTGATTATCAACATATTTTATTTTCTAGTGGATAAACATATATATTAGATCATTCTATCGATGGATGTTTTCAAATTATAATGCTGTGTCGTGGCACAATCCAATACATCGATCCACATGCTTTACATTAATGGGTGATTTCAAATCTCCTCACAACGGCCAACAAAGCTGTCTGCTTCTGGCTGTAGAATGCATGCGTTGACAAATGCACATGCGCACTGATTTTAGATGGTTGGTTCTGAGATTTGTTTAATGTGGCAGCCTGGTGATTCCCTTTTATGACATCTTAGTAGTGTTCATATAATATAAGCAATTTATAATTAGAACAAGCATCAGTGGGCATGCGTGCCTGATGTCATGCTCTTTTGGTTTGTTTGTGATGGGGAAGTCAGTAATTGAATTCTGGCCTGGTGTACCAGGGGTAATTTTACAGAATATCCCTCTATGTAAGTAAATAAGGGTACATTTCCTCTCAATTTTACCACACTGCTTGTGTAATTCAACGTGTAGAGCCCGGATTGGTATTAATACTTGATAAAGGAAAGAAAAAAAGCATTTAAAAACTATGATTTGAAAGCTTGTAAGTAATAAAGTGGTTGCGGTGGCCTCGTAAAGTAAAAACTTGGTCAAAACCCTGCAAAATATTGTAAACTACTGAATTAGGGATTAGTATAACAGTTATATGGAAAATAAAGATGGGATCCTTGAATATCGAGATTCAAAAAGAATTAAAAAATATATATTTTTTCAAAATTTGAATCAGAATTTTCTTAGAGCTCTAATAATGCTTATTGTTGGTTTTAGTGTTGCCAATTTAGCGACTTTTTCACTAGACCTAGTAACTTTTACGGGTTTGAAATGACTAATTTTCATTTTTAGCGCCTAGCGACTAATCAAGCAAATGCCGACTTTCCTTAAGTTTCTGTCAAGTTCATGTTCATTATTTTATATTTTAATGCTGTAGAATTTTGATTTTTGAACTACCATACTGCAAGAACGCATAATGCATTGCTTCGGTCTATAGAAGACCTCTAAACTGTCTATCTGTCATCGCAAATCGCAATGACATCGTTCTGAATCCAGGAATAACCTCAGTCCACTGATGTTTCTTACATTCGGTTCAGATTAATGTATGCATTTTTGGTTTGGCGACAAATCTGCCGAATTTAAATTTTTTGTTTAACGACAATCTAGCGACTTTCTGGTACTAATCTAGCTACAACACTTAAATGGTCGTTGGCAACACTGGTTGGTTCAACTCCAACAAAATTATAAGACAAACTTAACAAGACGACCCCATACCATTAATTTAACACTTAACCGAGTGTTTTGAGCATTATAGTGAATGGATTATAGCAAAAAGTATTAACATTCAGTTAAAAGCGCGAAATTTCTGGTTGCCAGGTAACCATTGGTGGCCAAACATTTGAGTCTCGTGCCCAAAATTTTCTTTTTTAACCCTTTGAGTGCCAACGTCACTCAGAGCGATGCATGAAGTATCTGCTAAACTTGCCAGCGTCGCTCACAGCGATCCCACCTTTTCGAGCTTTTAGTTCAGTATTAAGTCAACAGATAGGGTAGATTTTATTTCCACTGCATTCTCGTATGTTCAAGCTACTTTTATTTGTCTTTGCGATATATCGAACCTGAAAATTATTTTATAACTTTTTACTTTATGAGTTTTATCTTTGGCCTTGTTTTTAAACATGGGTACTTAGAGGAAAGCTGTGATTCAAGACACAGAAATACTTGCAATATTTATTGACAGCTCAACCCAGAATGATCAATTTGTTTGTGATTCTGAATTTGTAAATAATGAAACTGAACAGGAATTTTATTCTAGTGAAAGTGAAAGATCGGAACAAGTAGGAGTGGCAGCTGACATTGATAACAAAAGTATGAATACTAATTATTCCCAAAGGGATGAAATAAATCTTGAAGATCAGGATAATCCACCCCACCTCTTCATATCTATGCAAAAGTACCAGGTTTGAAGTCCCCTCACCGTCCCCTTCTGATTCCAACCCAATTATTTATTTTAGACTTTATTTTACTATAACCCTGCTAAAGTTTATGGTCACTGAAACAGCTGCTATGCATAACCCAATTTTAGCGTAAAATCTAAAGTTAGTTTTTTTTTGTAAATCTTGTCATTTACTCAGTTTTTTATGTTCTTTTCAGTGATATATTCTATTTCAAGCTATTTAAATTTTCAATGCTTAAAAATTAATGTTGAATAAAACAATAAAAAATGTTTTTTTAATATCTTGGCTAGTGATTTTTTTATTATATTTAAAAATTAAAAAAGTAGATGTATAATTATATCATCGGATTGGCAAGCATGTTAGCTAGTTTATGTAAACATTTGAGTGCAAGAAGTTCAAAGACTAATGAGTTATTAAAATTTAAACAAACTCTTGCATTTTTCAGGAAAATAGCTTGGCACTTTTAGCACATTTCTTTGTCATTTCTCTTGGCACTCAAAGGGTTAAAATGTGTTTCAAACATGCCCAAAATATATAGGCTCAGATTCTCGTGTCTCAAACCAGTGCATGTGTTAAGTGCCTTGGAAAGTGTGCGCTTTCAATATCCATTTTCGGGCGACTGCACGTCCCCTTCATTGAAAGAAAAAACTGCTGAGTCATACCCTCCTCCCTCCTTCACTACTCGGACACCTTGGACCGGCCTCCCAAAGGAAAAATTCTTCAATTTGAGATAGAAAAATAAAGAAGCTCTTCATACTTGAATCCAAGCCTGTTTAATGAGAAAGTGAATCTTCTGTTAGCAGAGTGAGCAGAATACAAACTTTTGTTTCCTTCACTCACTTTGAATCAGAGGCTGGAGAAGATTCATAGTGAAAAGCGTTCAGCAAGATTTCACAATTTGCTCCAGATTCTCACATTTTGTGCTGTTCAATCAGTGAGCACAGCTTCATGTGAGAGGGGCTTCAGCTGCCATAACAAACTCAAGACGGCTTATAGGAAAGGAACTCTCTCAAGATTGAGACACTGGATGATTTGCTCAGAAATTCTATAAATGAACCCTCCCAGTGAGAGCTTTACCCAACAGCTGCAATTGACAAGTGGTACTTCAGTGCAGAAAGGCAGCGCTACACAAAAACATAAAGTGATAAAGAACTACTATTTTTAAAATCATTCATATTTTTCATAGTCATGAAAATAAAATAGTGGCGACCAAAGATTTTAGTCTGGCTAGTGTCTTCAGACTTGAAATTTCATGCCCTGATTTAGTTGCTATTTCTATTTTCTATTTTGATATATTCAGGCTCTTTCCTCTTATGTTCATGATTTCTTTTAAAAGATTTCAATTCAAGATTTGAAGGTAAAAAAAAAGCTTCAGATTCGAAAATTAGTTTCATATATTAGTGGATCTGACCAATTTTAATAAAAATTAATAAAAACTATTTTTTAGCTATCGGGTGAACATGAAAGAAAGTGTACACTTGTACAACTAACTATATATGAATAGCAAAGCTTAGAAGATGAAAACAATATTTTAAGTTACAGATACAGCCGCACCAAGTATTATATTTGTGAGTTTGAAAAATAGGTAACTTATCAGTCTTACCTTGATGGATTACACTATGGCCCTATCTTACAAATTGCACCATAGTGGAACCATGCAAGGTAAGCTGGCTACCTTACAGGATAGACGATGATGGTTACACATGTGTAGCTATCAAAGCGAGGGTTTTTACCTGAAAGAACTGCTCATAAGTAGGATACGGCTCATCATCTTCTCCTTTGTGTCTCAGCACCATCTTGTAGCCGGAACTGTTTCCCTGAGCTCGAACTCGTAATCTTATCTGGGAATATGGTGACAGGTCCAAGGCGGTTAGGACTCTCATTCCTGCAAACCCTGCCCCGTTGGGCTGAGGATTGAGCAGCGCAAAAAATACAGCTCGCTGGAACACCTGCCAACAATTTGTTCTTGTAGCATCTTGAAACTCAATAGAAACAGTGACCTGCTGATGAAGGAGAGATCAAGGTTTGAATCCTAATCGGGTGTATGGAGGGTGTTTTTTTCTAAAGAGTTTTCTACTCTACTTCTATGCAAATGTAGGTACACTTCCTCTAAATTCAACCTTCAGCCCTGAGAGATTAGCATAATTAGTATACATGTGTACAACCTGAATAGGTACCTACTGAAATGCTGTGTTAAACTGGATATAATCTCCAAGCAAATTGCATGCTTACTATTAGGAAACACTGTTGTCATTTTCTTGTTTTCATGTGGTCAATATTCCCTTAAATATAAAGCAAATTTTGCAACACTGGTTTGTCGATGTTGCCAGTAGCTCTTTCTTACCCTAGCATACCGCCTTCAGACATAACTGAGAGCGAGGAGATTTTGCAACAGTTGAATGAGAGCGAGTGAAGATAAAGCTTTTTTCCATAAGGCCTGCAGTTCCCTCAGCAATGATATCAGGCGTAAAAAAAAAGCACCGTATCTTACTTGTTTGGGTTGTAAGCATATATATTTATTACTCTAGTGTGTTAGGGATGAGGAAGGTTGAATTTAGAGGAAGTGTATCCACATGTGGAGGGAGAGTGGAAAACCATCTAGGAAATAACATCCAACCAGGATTTAAATCTCATTCTCCCCATCATTGGTAGTCAACTTTATTGCGAGTGTGATGCCTTACACCGGTCGACCACTGAAGCGGGTTCATTTAATAAGTTGTTTCATCTTGAGGCCTATGATCCTGAGAGGCCCAATCAATGACCACATGCATAGAGGGACAAATGAGGTTCTCACCTGAGTCTTTTGGAGTACCAGGACAGCCTTGGACATACCAACAGTCCGGACCGTGTCTGATTGCTCAATCCAATCATCCACTGAGGGTCGGCTTGTGAAGTCAAACAACATCTGCTCGGCAACGTCAGCGGCCCTGATACATATGTACACAATGTAAGTTTGATAATTTTGTAAAGATAATCAGCGCTATGGAGTATGTAGGGATGTACCAACTCCAGCTTTATAATAATATTTAATTCAATAGGAATTTAGGGACTTTTCTTGTTCCCTGAAGATTTATATGGTGAGGATGAAATACCTTGTGATACCATTTTACTGCAAATAATTTGTTATTACAAGTTGATATACATACATTTGAAAATTATGAAGGAGTCAAATAGTAGATAGATAGTATTATTATTATCATCATCACTGCATCTTACTACCCATTCGGGTTGTACACACGCTAATGTGTAATGGTAGGGTGATTGTGAGATGAAATGGAGGACCTACAGTTTAACGTGGGATCCGAACCACGATAGAGGCCTGGCATTCCACACATTCACAAGTTGTGATTAATACACATCTTGTCAAAGCTGAAGGAAGGGTTTGACAATCAGATAAATCTGTGCCGGGACCGAGGAACCCCGGAGCCCCAGCACCGAAGTCTGATACCTTAACCCTAGGCCGCCAGGTCACTTGTAGATAGATAGTAAAAAGCAAAGGTTTGGTGTACCAACTCCACAGCCTTGAAGATAAACAATACTTAGCAATGCGTCATACTACCCGTTCGAGTTATATGCTCCTTGCAGATAAAACAAACTTAAGTTTAGTTAACTGGTATTTTATTAAACACAAATGCTTATGACAGACAAACTCTTCATTTTATTAATATAGATAACTTAACCATGTTCCTTGTTTAGTAAGTAGCACTCAGCTTACCCCACAGTTGAAACGGTGAACATCACTGCAAGGAACAACCCGATGATTACTGCGATCACAGGCATTTCTCCTCCACTGCCTGGTCAACATAATTATAAACATCTATAGTGTTACATTTGCAAACTTATTCTATTAATCTGCCTAAAAGTAAGTTTAATGTGTAGAAAAGATATCCAAGATAATGTTTCAATGCTATCTAATGGGATGACGACATAGTGGCCAACATCCAGGAAAATGAATTACAAGCTGGAATTTAAAGCATCTTTAAATATTATGGAATGTTGAGCTCTGGCCAGAAATTTCTGAATATTATTTGGCTAGAGTTTATATTTTTTAGCAAGTTATCATTAATATTATGCATGAATTTAATTTTTGTGTAATTTTCAGAAACTTTTTCTGTGGGTTTCACAATGAACTAAAAGGCAGTCAGCGCACAGTCTGATTCGAACTGACTAAAGTGGACATTTCATCACTATTGGTTCCAACCGCATCTTTCTATTCACTCAATGTACACACATTTATTTAAATTTCGTTAATAGGGTAGTAGTGAGGAATGCAGTGAGTAAGGATGAAATAATGTAGAGGAAATAATAACCATTGCCCAAATTAACTTAAAATAAATGTGGAAAACCATCAGTACACTCAGCCAGGATTCTAAACCTGACCTCAACGTCACTCACAAACCAGGGGTTGAAAACACCATTCTATAATTGTCTTATTTAGAATATTTAGCTTTGAGGGTTGCTGTCAAATTCTTGAACACCCATTTTTAAATACCTACCAAAATCCTTAAATAATGATGAAATTACTCTTTAAATTTAATCATTTTAAAACACCTAAATCTACATTGCAGCTTCAGTGGCGCAGGAACGTTTTTATTTGAGAGGGTAAATATAACCCTGTGCTGTTTGTTATAGGGGATAGCATTTTTGGGATTAAAATAAGACCAGGAAAATGTAATATTTAACGGTCCCATTGTCCATTTTTCTCATTTATTTTAGGCAAGCCCAACATTAGAATAAATACACACAAAATGAATTAAGAAAAATTATATCTGATAGGCCTCAATTAAAAATTATGACACACTAAAAATTAAATTAGGTGTCCAAACACCTTTGCCCTATATTTTTTACTAGCTATAAAACCACTAACTAGTTTTGCAATTATTTCAAGTTTGTTGAGCCTCTCAAGGTATGCATTAAGCAGAGACAGGTGATTTAGTCTACATTGCCTCATCATGGAGCTAATATAGATTTTGTTTTTTGTTTATGCGTTTTAAGCATTGAAAAAATTTCTTTCTGAAGTAGCTGGTATCACTATCAGAATTTCCTAAATCTCTTCAGTGTGTGCTCCAAGCACATTTTATTTTTATTATGTTAACTTAGTGTGAACTTTGTATCTTGTCTTACATAACAATGTTTACATTAAATAAAAGTTTTATTATATTATTTGGGGGGATACAATTTAACGACCCCCCCACACACCCCGTGCAGCTTCAAAAAGACCTGCCACATCTTTGTCATGAACTCAGAGGTTTTGTGTTCATATACTTTGGTGTACTACAGTTCAATTGCCATAGGGAGGGTCTTTAAAAAAACAACTTTTTTGAGGTCAACATTGATTATATCTTTAAAAAGTGACAGCTACAGATCACATGACTTTAAGTATGAATAAGTTAAAGTAGAGATGTTTTTTCTAGATGTCAGGTACGGTCCTACCTATGAAAAGGGAAGTATGTATAATCATACTATACTATTAATTATAATTATAATGTGATTAAAGTTAATTATTATTTAATAATAACAGTGATTTCATTATAATTATTACAATTAATATTAACTATGGTATTAATAATAGCTTTTATAGCATTTTCTTAAAACATAAGTACCTATGTTTTTACATTGCCTCCTATTCCAAAATTATTCTAAAACAAATTGAACTGGGCCTTTATGTGTAATTTAGTTATTTTATCATACCTAATAAATACACAATTAAAACAAAACAAAATACAATATTTTAAAATTATGTGCTATCAGCGCCACACTACTCACTATGCAGACTAGGCACGTGCCTAGGGCGCGAGATTTTTGGGGGCGCAACATTTTAAAAAATCTAATTGCTTACAGCAGCGCCCTTTCCGAGGTACGACGTCACGGGATGTGAAACCCAAACCCTTGTCTTTAAAATGAAAATGAATGAACATAATTCTCACTAAGACAACACAAGTGAGCTCGGTTGTAGCTTAAGCTTGCTTGTTAAAAAGCGCCAGTGTATTTCTCGAGTTCTATTGTGTCTACTATTGCCACCTGGCGGCTAATAATTGAGTCACTCAGATGCGAAATTGCAAAGTCGTGCCAAACATAGACGAGCACAACCATTTTGCACAGGGGTCATATAAATGTAGAGGATGTACTGTAAATTGTAGCAATAAATAGGCCTACAACATTATTTTTATTATTTGTGTTCATTAATAAATAACATTATGATGTTTTGGAGTGAGGGGTTTGAGAAGAGGAGGAGCGGGGTGCCTGCAGCAGCTCATGTGCCTAGGGGCGCCATATTTCTAAATGCGACCCTGTGTGTTATTGCTTACAACGGATAAGAATGTTAAATTTCTGCTGTAGTTGTAGCAATTATATATTGCACAGATATCACTGGTAATATTATTTGCGATAGTAATAATAATTTCACACAAAAACAGAAGTTTTAAATCATTTACCCAATGCCGTCCACGTTAATTCACACTAGGGATGGGTTGTGAAATCACAACCTGCTCCTTTGTCACTGCTCCTCTGACGTCACATTCACAGCCTGTTCCTGACAGACGAAAGGAGCTGTTCCATTTTGTCACAGGCTAGTTTGAAAAGTTAAACCTATTACTGTATTCCCATTTGTTTTCTCCGAGCTTCTACTGTTTTCTCTCAGTCGAGACTGCGTCGTTACCATATTGTACGGTAGATGGCAGCACAAAATAGCTACGTATTAGAAGTGTTTATCCACGCTTGGCATTGTTCCTCGTCTCTCTACTTTCTTTCACAGGCAGCGCTGGAACAGGTCCAGAGGAAACTTGCTCCTCGTCTCTGTGACAGGCTGCGCTGTAACAGGTCCGGCGTAACCTTGCTCCTCGTCTCTCTGTCACAAACAGCGCTGGATCAGATCCAAAGTAACCTTGCTCCTCGTCTCTGTGACAGGCTGCGCTGTAACAGGTCTGGAGCAACCTTGTTCCTTTATGCTCTGGATATATTTTGGAGCAGTCGTACAGTAGAAAGGAAGTGGATACGTTGTGTTCTTGTCACAGCGCTGAGATCAGGTCCAGCGCAACCTTACTTATCTATTATAGACCTAGTTTAGTGTTGGTTTGGGGAGTCACAAATGANTCAGGTCCAGTGCAACCTTACTTATCTATTATAGGCTTAGTTTAGAGATGGTTTGGGGAGTCACAAATGAGTTTTTAGGAGGAAAGCTTTTGTAGTAAAGAATAATATTTCCACAATACAAGTACAGTATGTAATGTATTCGCACAATAAATTGTTACGTTAATGTTGAACATTGAAAGGGCCCACTTGGTGATCAAATGATTCAAGGCAAGGTTTAGCAATCTACGGCCCACTGACTGGTTTTATTTAGCCCACAAAATATTTAGAAAACAATTGTGTTCAATAGAATTAATAACTAATTGCTACATGAAAAATGTAAAGTTGAACTTTTTTTTTCGAATAGGCCCAACAATTATTATTTTTTAAACACATATGGCCCACGATATCAAAAAGGTTGCAGACCCCTAGTCTCTGGCGTTACTCTTGCGATAGACTGAACTGCCGATGTAGAGAGATTGGGGTTCGATCCCGGTTGGTTGCAATGAGGGTGGTTTTACTTCTTCTAAAATCAGCCATCTCCGTCCCTAACAAATTAGCGCAATTAGTGCATATGGCTATAAACCGAACGGGCAGTAAACACGATGATTTAAAAAAAATTAGGCTGGGAGTAGTTTTGTATATAGGAGCTGTGACAAAAAGGAGCAGGTAAAAGGAACAGGTTCAGTGGTGGAGCAGTACTCCACTAAAGGAGCAGTTTTTCCCATCCCTAATTCACACGGATCGCAACACCGGGCCGTGTAGAGCGCAGCACTCTCACTTTTTCGCATGAAAAGTAGTCTATTGTCCAGAATTAGTATCATAAGGTATTTGCTAATATTATTTCAATTAATTAACAGTCCTATATTATATTTTCTAAAAGGTCCGCTGCTCTGCTTGGAGCGCTAGCGTCACGCAAGGTTGAACTTTTCACCATCAGTAATCTCTGTGACTATTATGTCTAGTGCGCACTAGGAAACATTGTTTGCCAACATGTTGCCTTTGTTTTAGAAACAGTTGAGCAACATATTTCCATGTTGCCTTTGTATTTCCTAGTGGGGAAAATATGTTTGCCGTGATACATTTCAAATGGGCTACAAGAAACAATGTTAGCCAATTCTTCCTATAGTAAGCAACATGGGCTAGTAGGAGAGATTACTTATTTAAACCGTATATCATCATCCTGAAACCAACCATTTGTAAAATAACTTCAAAATCTGTAGGATACGTGCGAGGGACGCTCCTAAAAACCACTGCTGTTTTTGAGCTTCAGTTCTGTCAGAAGCTTATTTGCATAGTACGAACCATTTTGAAGCACTTTACAGAACCACCCCCGTTTTCTTATTTTCTGTCTTCTTGAACAGCTCATAACTACAAACAAAGTACAAACCATACCAGCATCCTCCTTAACATGCATCATTCACTCAACTGATTATTGAACTCTGTAGACTGTACGGGAAACAAATGTTTCATCATGGTAGTCTGGGAGTGAAACAATGTGTTTTTTAATGTTTGCCAACATTCTGTTTCCTAATAATCTTTAGACTGTGGTATGGTCATTGATCTCTATAATATAACTGGATGGATATACACTAGGGTGACCGGATCTCATAAAGGGGGGAAAAAATGTCGGAATTTTGTGGTCACCCTAATATACACATACACATTGCTAAGGACAAAAGCGTGAAGTTTAAGTTTAACGTCTGCTTCAATGTGGGGGGACATATTTAACGATTTCTTTCAATGTTCTTATGCGAAAATATGTACCTGGTGAATAAAAGTGTTGATTTTTAAAAATAGTGAAGTAATTATATCACACTTTCCCGAAGAAACATCTACATTAAAGGATATACAATTCAGTTTTACAGGTAATATTGTACATGAATACGTCATGAATAAAATCTTTAACATATTTAAATATGTAGCTATCATCAATGTTGTTTACAGTCTGCCAAGACTACACTTATATTTAAAGTTGGTTACTAGCTTGTATATTGGTTTCAGAAACCATATTATGTTGGAAGTTTGATAATTATATTAAAACAACATACTTTGTGTAAGTCTTACGTTCAAACATCAATTTTGGTTATAGGCTTATAGGAAGTACGGTATCTACTAAACCCTGAATTTAGTAATAATCCCAATCTGTAAGGCTTTATTTTGCACCAGAATACTATCACACACACACACATATATATATGATAAACGTCCATTTAGAATGGAAGTAGAAATTTACTTCTGGAAGGTCGTTTATCCTAACTAAACACAATTATAGGGTAGGATTCTGGTGCGAAATAAAGCCTTACAAGCGAGCTTCCTTCAAAAATCATCGTATATATTAGGCTACATCAACTTATTAAAAGAAAAACTAAACAATTTCAAACTTTGATATGTTCTTCAAAGATTTTACTAACATATTTATTTCATTTAACTAATCATTCATTGATGTATCTCAGATATTCAATCAAATTAATGAACGATGTCAAAATGCCACCATGCCTTGTTTGGATGTAAGAGAGAAAGAGTTACCCGAAAGTCTTTTTCTCTCCTACACAATGGTATGCAGACGACAGCTCTAAAATTTCACCCTCACATCTCCATCCAGTTATATTATGGAGATCCATATATCAATGGGTATGGTTGAGAGTGCTGCGATTTAGCAGTAAAGTTTTAACGTTAAGCCTCACTATTTATTTTGGATTGAATTTGATTTTGTGTTTTTTTTAAACAATATATTTATACAACTTTTGTTTCACCGAAATTAATTCAAATAAAATGTTTTATTTAATATATTTGCATTAAAATAATTTGATTGTTTTATAGTTTCATTATTTTTCACTAGAGTACTCTAATTCTGACATTTTAAGTAGCCAAACTTTATGCTTTCAAATTTCAATTATTGAGATATTGAATCCATGATGAATCTAAATCGTTCATTGCATTTGAAACAAACGTAACTATTTCAGTAAATATTTTCTAAATAATTATTAGCTTGTATCTAACATTACTGTTACTCTATTTAAGACATCATTACATGCACGTGATTTGTCTGTTTATTGATGACATTTTCGTTAGTAAAGTCTAAGAACCATACAGATACGGAGTGTATACACTGGTGTTAATACAGTGGATACTTCTCTCTTTTTTTTAGGCTGAGGGAAAGCTTATAAAGGAAAATTCAAATGTCCAACCGTAGTTTTTGCAACGAGCCCGGTTTCTGTCCAGATTGCGGTGGGATCCTGCCCCTGTTAGGAGAAAAGGGTGGAGTGACCTGTTACACCTGCAAACAATTGTTTGGACCAGAAGGCAAGTTTTCGGGACTACACTTATATTAATTTCATCATCTCTTCACTATGCTATCAACAAGTGTTTACATGTTTTTACTTGTTTATAGTAGTGTCGTGGTTTTCATCACATGTGACACATGTCCCTCCCAGAGTGATGAAATTGTTTCCAAACACATGTATAGTAAGCAGTTCAATTCTCCACACCCAAACTTGATTGCCATCCACGAAGCTGTCGCAGCATATGAACCCTGTTCTTCGGCCAACTGCAGCTGCCATGCAGATGTTATTGCACAAGATTTGGCCGTGTTTACTGATGGAATCACTCGGCAGATGGTGCAAGATGCCCAGGACAAAGGCATCAAGTACCAGATAGTGAACCATCGGCTCTATCGGGACAAGGAGTGTATGTTCCCGGCTCGTTGCGCCGGAGTAGAACATTTTCTCCTAGCCTTACTTCCAAAGCTCCCGGACACAGAGTTTGTCCTTAATCCGCGAGATTGGCCCCAAGTAGCACGTCACTCGAAGCTTTTGCCTATATTCTCCTTCAGCAAGACCAAGGATTATCTTGACATAATGTACCCCGCATGGAGTTTCTGGGAAGGGGGGCCTGCCATCAAGCTGTATCCTAGGGGCATAGGGCGCTGGGACTTACACAGGGAATCCTTGAGCAAGGAGGCTAGTAAATGGCCATGGGAGCGGAAGATTACGAAAGCTTTCTTTCGTGGTTCTCGCACAAGTGGGGAGAGAGATGCCCTAGTGCGACTGTCACGGGAAGAAAACCACTTAGTGGATGCACAGTATACTAAAAACCAGGCATGGAAGTCTGAGGCGGACACGTTGGGGGCCCCGCCAGCAGAGGAGGTGTCCTTAGAGCACCACTGCAAATACCGCTACCTGTTTAACTATCGAGGCGTGGCGGCCAGTTTCCGTCTTAAACACTTGTTCTTGTGTGGGTCACTGGTGTTCCATGTGGGAGACGAGTGGCTGGAGTTCTTCTATCCCATGTTGCGGCCGTGGGTCCACTACGTGCCAGTGAAGAGCTCTATCACGAGCCATGAGCTGAGGGAGCTGCTCCAGTTTGCCACAGACTACGACTCCGAGATGAAAGACATAGCGACACGGGGCCAACATGTGATTCACAACCACTTGCGTTTGGATGATGTGATGTGTTATTGGAGAGTGTTGCTGGAGACTTACACGCGTTTGTTGAAGTTCCAGGTCAGACAGGACAGCACTTTGATTGAAGTCAAGGGGAGGTAAACGGTTGAAGGATCTGGGAAGAACACTCACTAAGTGGAAACACTCTTTTGGAGGGTGCTATGACACAATCATATCTACACGAACAAGACGGAACTAGACTTTGGAGGACTTTTACTGGCACTAAGACAACTTAAGTCTAGTTTTTCTTTTTTAGTTTTTGTTTTACTATTTCCTATGAAATTAATCCTCAGTTGTAATTTTAACTGTGAGCTAAGCAATATATCTTTTCTTAAAATTAAAATAATCGTTTTAAAACGTATGCCACTTGGGCAATTATTTAATTTGAATAAGTGTAGGCCTACCACATTAACTTAATGTTTTCATCCATGTCAAGTCCTGGAATGTATTGAAATATTATAATAAACATCTGCCTGCTGTTGTACTGCTTGACAGCATTCAAGACTTTATTAACTGTTTACAGCTTGTGGCCCTCTCATTTTAGTAAAATGCCTCTATCTTACTCTTTCCTTCCACCACTCTATTTTATTTGCACTTGTTCTTATCTTTTCACATGCACACTTTCTGTTATCTGCTCCTCCCATCTCTTTCTTGGTTGCCCTTGCAGTCTTTTCCTACATACTTCATTTCCAACTCTTTTTTTTTGGCATCCTCACTTTTTACATCCTCATTGTATGCCCATACCATCTCAGTCTTGCTTCCTTTATTATCTCATGTACTCCAACATCCTCATTACATGTCCTTACTAGCTCAGTCTTGCTTCCTCTACTATCGCATTACTTCCTGTACCCCCACTCTTCCCCAGGGATAACTTCATTCTTAATCCGGTTTCTCCTAGTGACAGCTAACATGCTCCTCACAAACTTCATTCCCATGGCCTCCACTTTCCTGGTCTCTCTTGCATTTAATGTCCATGTTTCTGCTGTTTATGTGACTATGGGTACCTATAATTCATTCACGATAGGTCTTTACCTGGATGACAGTTCAAAAATCATATGTTTAGGTTTTAAGTTACCAACACTTGTAAAAGAACACTGTTTTGTTATGAATGTTAAGTTTTTTAATTACATGTTATATTTTACATTTAAAATAACTTAAACTTAAGTTTTCTCACATTATTTCATTACTTTTAACAATTTCTTTTTACCCAATCCGAAACAATATTTTAAACATATATTAAAAGTACCTATTCTTTGTTTTGGAATGTTATCTATGATGTGTAATATAGTGCATGCATTAATACCTTTTAATAAAGGCATCGTATTTACTTGGTAAAGATAAAATACTTGTAATTTATTTTATATATGATTAACTATTTTATTATTAGTTTATTGTTTTTAGAAATATTTAACTGAATAAAATATAATCGTCTGCTGCGAGGATACACCATTTTAAACAACTTGTCCGCGTCATCATCAACCACATGGCTAATATTCGTTGGTCGCCATTTTAAAGCCATATTTGTTAGACCTTTTGTGAAAGTGCTCGGAATAATAATTATTTTAACTTGAATAGAAGGATAAATAAGCTTTGTGGACGACCTCAAATAAATATTAAGACTTTGTTTAATTTAAATATATTTCATAGAATTTATTACTGTGCGCGTTTATTATATTTTTAACTTTAAATTAAGTCTCTAGTTTGTTAGGTCCACGCCTTACTCTAACTTATAATAATTTATAACTAAGTTAAATTACCTTTTATTTTAATTATTGGGCTTCTGTATTAACGTAAAAAAACTTAATCCTAGATCATATTACTAATTATTTTAAGAATAACTTTGTGTATACAGATATTTTCTCTTTAGTTCGAATACATATTAGGCCTAATTTGGTTAATTTTAATCTTACTTTAATCTAACTTTAATCTAACTTTAAACTAACTTTAAACTTTTATCTTTTATCAAACTTAAATATAAGTTTAATCTAACTTTAATCTCACGAAATTTTATAAGGGGTTCTTTTTATTTGTGGATAGATTTGTGTGTGTTTTTTTGATAATGAGTTCCCAGGAGAAAAAAAGAAGAGAAGTTACAGATCACCAAGTCATTCAAAAATTTCAATTTCAAAATTCTTTGAGGCATAATATTGGCCTAAATTACTGTGGTTAACTATCACATTACTCTACATAACCATATGTTTTCATAACAGCTGTCCCAAGTGACAGTGGCAGATATCAGCTGTTGGCGTAGTGATATTTTAGGGACTATTTTTTAGTTACTTTTTGAGCTGTCATCCAAGTAAACTTAGGTCGTGAATGGCGTATACAAAGTACACCTTGCACTTTTAACACTTCCTTTCTCTTCAAGGGCTCTTCTCTTCTCCATAGCAGGTTTCTTACCAGTGGTGTCGCGTCAGGGCAAGCAATACAAGAACTGCTTGCCTTTGATTGAATTATGTAATTATTTTATGTTTGCAAAAATATTCTCCTGGTAATCATTTAAATGTAGGCCTAATTCAAGCATCAGTGGTTTGAAAAAAAAATCCCATACATGGCAGTGACCGTAACATGTATGCAAGACATGCACTAGTCCATCTAATGGGGTTGAAAGTCGGTATTTGCCCGACTTTGATCCCATTGCTCTGGCTAGTGTAGTTCTTATTTGTGATGTCATAGATCTTGGAGCGGGTGAGAAGGGGAAGAGCTGCGGATGTCAGGTAAAATTGCAAGCAGCCGAGCGACTTTTCTTGCCCGAAAGGTGACGACTAGAACCAAAGTCACTACCCCTCTCTTCCCCTTTCTAAACATAGAGGGATGGTATGACATGAAAGGGGAAATTAATATTGTCAAGGTACTGACCCCGTGCCTACACATCTTTAAACCCGGTACACATGACACAACTTATTGTACAAAAAGTGGTACAATAAGTTGCAGCCTGAAGATGGCGTCGTGTGAACACCAAAACTTGTACAAGATCTGCTTTACACAACTGATTGAATACAATTTCAGGAACTGGCACACATTCTATATCAGCCATTTTTCTTGTACAACTTTTGAGTTGTAAATACGAAAACTTCGTCTGCTAGACAGTTACTTTTTTAAAAAAAAAAAGAGTGATTGTAAGCAAAACAGCTAAATGCTTAAAAACAAATAATTATAATTGAAGGAAGTTAAACCCCAAATATAAAGGGTTTCAACTGTTTTAAAACAATACTAAAAAACTGATTTTTTTTTATTTTAATAAAATTTAGGAATTATTAAGACATTATTTACATGAAATACCAATATTTTCCAGATCATTCAATCATTATTTTCCCATAAAAAGGGCAAAAACACCATGTCTTTTTCAAATATTGTATGCAATCACAAATGCTGTGTGAACAGTCACTGGCTAAAATTTGTATGAAATCCATGTGACCAAGATATTGTACAATAAGTTGTGTCGTGTGTACCAGGCTTTAGAGATTTGTGGAATTTATTGTAGCAGGTGCTTTTGTTTTGAGTTGTGTATCATTTAAAGATAACAAACAAAAGTTTCTAAGTATATGTCTATAATTAATAACACAATAATGTAAATCACAGAAGAGAATAACGCCCAAAGTCACAACTATCATAAAGAAAACCTCCAAATAGCTTCTTGAAGCATAAAAAATGTTGAAAAAAATTCCAGGACATCCCCTTTTAAGCTTGGGGGCATCCCTTCCAAACTGGCCTAAGAATTTTTGTCACGAGATGCAACTGTCTCTTACACACCTATAGAACAACTCTCCCTTTTTTCCTCTTCTTATTACATCTTTTAAGAAAGTCTAATTTTAACTGAGCAAAACAACATAGCATATATTAAATTATATAAATACAGTAAACAATACAAATTATAATGTTTGGGAATTTCATAATTATATTAACACTTATGGGGGTGAGGGTGGGGGCTGCAGACGAAAAAATATCTAGCACTTAAATTACTAATGGATGTGATTTGCTGGTTTATTTAAGAGTCGCGTCCAACTAATCGAGAAATTAAATACATAATTGAAGACCTCCCTGGAATAAGGATGTAACCTCATTTCTAGCAAAAATGGGTTTCCAGTGGAAATAGGATGAAACAACATCCCTCTATCTATTGGTGCCATCTATGAAGCATTTATTCCACTACAAGGCGAGTAATGGGACCTGTAAATCTGTTCTGCATGGAATAAGGGTGTATCATTTTCCAAGATGGCGGGCATTCATGACATTCGTGTGTCCCCAAGCTGCTCAAAAAGTGTTAATAAAGGGCGGAAACGTACAATTAACATTGGAGAGTGGAAATATTTGAAGTGTAAGAGATTAAAGTAGGTTGGGAGAGTATACAACTAGAAAAGGTGTGGTCAAAGCAGCTAAATAAGCACCAGTTGTGGTAAGTGGAATAAGGCTGTATAATCATGCAATGGATAAAATTATGTCCTAATGCGCCTCTGGAATAATGGGAATGCATACAGATTGAGTGTGAGGCCCTCATATTATTACTCATAAGTAATCAAAATTATTATTCTGGAGGACTGAAAATGTTAACTTTTAAACGAGGTAGTCTGAACTATTACCTCAATACTTTGTATTATGCTTTTAGTTTAAACAATGACATTTCTGTAAGGTTCTGGAACAGTACATGTTTTATGGTTGCCTATAAAATTAGTTTTTAACAAACTATAGGTAGAGATAGGGTAAAATAGCATTAATTTTCAGTTTTTTTAGCATTAATTATTGGAAATTTAGCGTTTTGTGGCATAATTTAGCATTTTGTAGCAAAATAGGTAAAAATGTCTTTCGTCAATGTTTTTAGGGCCTATACAAAGGATTTATGATAAAAGCAACGACTAACGGAATGTGGCGATTAGCCGGATGGGCTGTGGAAGGCACAGGATGCAAGTAAAACCCGAGCTGAAGCACACAGACGAGTTAAACTCAAAGATGTTTTAATCACTTATTTCCGCTGAAAAACATCGTTTTATAGAAATTCTCAGCATTTTGTTTAAATGCACAGCATTTTCAGGAAATCCGCATCTATTTCGCTAAATAGAATAATTTTGCTAAAATACTCTCAAAATCACGTTTTTCACGTTAATTCGCGAAATAAAAATCGCTTTAAACACTTTCAAATGTCATGAAACGCAAAGAAAATTTATAAATACCCTATTTTCGACCCTTTTTTTCTTTACGCGTTTTTCGCAAAAGCGAATATACCCTATCTCGAACTATAGGATATAGAATAAATCACAAAAAAATAATTTTTTGACATATTATTTTGTTTAAAGAATGAATATAATATGATTTAATTTATATTATTTATGATTAACCAAAATATTTGTATGCATAGAGATGTGTGTAGATACGTGCATGTAAGGGCAGTGGCATAGCCAGAGGGGGTCTGGATTTCACCCCCATCCCCCGAAAACTAGGTTCACAGGCGTTAGCCCATTCAAAAAGCTGCCAGCTTGCTAGTAAACAGTTAATTATGCCTGTTCTTATTTCAGTTTCAGTTTTTACTTGTGTTATTTGCAGTGGCGTACCCAGAAATTTACTTTGGGGAGGAGGGAGCAAACAATCAAGGTAGTAGCTAGAATTAAATTTCAGAGGAAAGGGGGGGTTGGAGAGGGTAGTTAGCAAAATGTTATTTTTAAGGGTGTTTGCCCTCTAACCCAAAGGGTACTCCTCCAAAGACCCTCTCCAATAAAATATTAAAAATTTGGATGCACCTGGAAGCTATTTGAAGGGCTTATACCCTAGACATTTTTTGAAATATAGATGCCTATAAAAGAGTTGTGTGAAGTGATTGGAGAATGAGAAACTTTCCCTTAGACTCCCACCCCGAAATGAAATCCTGGCTACGTTACTGGTACGTGCATATCTCATAGGCTGTTTGATGTAGTGTTTAAAGCACTCACCTCCCACAAATACAGCTCTGGTTCATTTTCTTTCTTGCCCAAGAAAAGCTTTTCTTGTGGTTCATATTATCTTTCATGCAGACGGCCAATCTTTGTTACAGTGCAATTTATAGCGACTTATCTGTCATCGTATCTCATTCATTTGTGCAGACCTGTCGTATCTCGATATGCTAATGTTCAAATTTTATTACAGTTTCGGATATGCAAATGCAGACATTCTGGATGTCATGTACTTGATGTTAATAAGAAGGAAGACCTCTTTTTATCATTCTATCAGATGACATTTGATGAGCAATCAACATATCTTGTCCACTATTGTATGGAGTTGTGTGATGTCAGAAGGTGTTACACTGATGAACGAATCTCTCGCAGGCAATGCAGTTTTAAGTACTTTCTAAGCGTTGATGGAAAAAAGGTTTCAGTATGCCTGAAAACGCTGCTTCAAGTCTATGCCTTGACTCCAAAACAGATAAAAGTACGCCAACAAAAAAATGAAACCTAGGAAATCTCTTTCTGATCAGAGGGGCAAACATCTTAACCGTCTTCATCGCACATCACATCAAACCAATACTATCATTGAGGAACATATTCGGTCATTTCTGACACAAGATAGCCACTATAGCAGACAGAATACAAAGCAGAAATACCTTCCATCCATCCTTAATTTACAAAAAATGTTCAATCTTTTCAAAGAAACACATCCAGATGCAGCAGTTTCAATCCATCAGTACAGATATGTCTTTAGGTTTAATTTCAATTTGAAATTTGGTATACCTCGCTCTGATACATGTGCAAAATGTGACAGATATTATGTTCAACTTATTAATGCTGAACATGAAGAGCAAACCAAACGGATTGTGGTTGAAAGTGAGCTTCACCACAGGAAAGCTGAGCGGGCTTATGCTGCTTTGAAAGAAGACACAGTTACTGCTAAACACAACAATAATATTTTTGTATTATGTACAGACATGTAACAGGTATTGTTTTCACCAACTTTAACTCATTCTAATGTGTTTTATCAAAGACAGTATACAAGCTACAACTATTGTGTTCATGATGCTGGTAGTGATGATATAACAATGCACCTATGGCATGAGACAGTTGCTAAGCGTGGTTCTTCTACTATAGAGTCATGTCTTTTTACCTATGTAATCCAAATATTTAAGACTTTGGAAAGTGGAAAAACCAAACATCTGATTGTATGGTCTGATAGATGCATTGGACAAAACAATAACCACAAAATGCTGACACTTCTACGTTATTTTGTAATATGGGGTTACTCTTCTACTGTTGAACAGAAATTTCTTTGCAGTGGGCACAGCTTTCTTCCCTCTGACAGACATTTTGCATTAATAGAGAAAAAAAGCAAATGTTCGCTGTTCTTTTTCCATTTCAGTGGGTTGAAGTTATAGTAGCTGCTCGGCCAAACAACCCATTCCAAGTGCAACAAGATTGCTTCAAAAACTTTGATGTTCTTAATCAAAATCCCACCATGCCAAAAGAATTTAAAATAACAGATGCTATGTGGCTAAGGATTCTGAAAGTTGACCCCTTAGCTGTTCATGTCAGAAAATCTCACAATATATTACAACCCTGGGTTGTGTACTTGAAGAAAAAACATTGGTCACAAACTACTCCTAATATTCTTCCACATGATCTGAAATCATTGTATAATGCTCCTCTTACAGTCACAGCAGAGAAGAAGAAAGATTTTATGGATATGTATACTTTTATAATGGACACAGATTTTTGCCAGTTCCATGGACCTAAAAACCTGCGAATGATCACCATTATAATAAACTAGAGTGATGTTATCTATGTTGAAAGCCGTGCCTTAATGATTATGAGCAATCAAGTGCCTTTTTTATATTCATTTTAATCAGTGTCTTCATGATGATGATAAAACTAGTATATAATATTTTACACATATTTTATTGGGTGTATTCATGATCTTCAAATGAGTGACTTTTGTCAATAAATTCAGTATTGGACATAAGAGTGGCTATTTACCAATATTGTTTTTCATGTGTGTATTCCACTTTAAAAATATTGAGTTCTGATATTCATAAAACTTGTACTTCCTTTTTGTTATAGTCATGGTCTTAATCAATGTTACTATTCTTTTTAAAACATATTGAATTTCACTCAGCAACTTTATGATATTGGACAAAAAAAAACTTGTGTCAATTTTTACAAGGTTTTGATTGTGCGTGGTCATTAACAAACAATGTCTATTTTTCGTTTTTCATATTTTCATTTAGTTTATTCATGAATATGAGGAAATAAAAATATATTCTACTAAATTCAAAAATTTTGTTGGTGTAGCCATTACTAAACAAGTCACTGGTATTTCCTAATATAATTTGTGTTATTTTACAACATTGTATTACAATATTAACTGATGTTACATCCTTGTTCCACTGTAATAGATACATATTATTTCGTATTTCCTAAAGTCAGTGTGTATGTTATAAAACTTAATATGTACTTGTTCAATGCCACCCCTTAATAAAGTAAAATCACAGTTATATTTAGTTTAAATAATAAAATGCATTGTAATTAGTTTTTTCTCTCCTGAACATTTTTGTTTTTGTTGGTTACATCCTGATTCCAGGATTTTGCTTGACCCAGGAAACACATTGTAGTGTGACTTTTAGCATTATTCATTTGAAAACAGGGAAATTGAGATAAGTTAAATAGTTTTTTATATTATAAAATATTTATTTATCAATATTTTTTCTTTTCTATGTGGTAAATCTGTAATGTAGGAAGCACATTATTTGAAAACTGGAAGTATTTACTCATGTTGCCACAAGGTCTTTTGATTGATGATATAAAAGTAAACTATACAGTAATCCATAAGAAAGTATTATTGGAAGCTTTTGATCACTTTTTAGATTTACTTTATAATTAATAAATCAAATAAGACATTTCTGGAATGCCATGTGTTACACTTTCAACAACGCATTAGTTTGGATAAGGTGTGATAGTTGGTAACCTCCTGGGTCATAGCTGATATAACTGCTGGTTGGTAACCTGGGTAATAGCTGATCTAACTGCTGGTTGGTAACATAGTTAATAGCTGATGTAACTGCTGGTTGGTAACCTGGGTAATAATTGATGTAACTGCTGGTTGGTAACCTGGGTAATAGCTGATGTAACTGCTGGTTGGTAACCTGGGTAATAGCTGATGTAACTAGCTGGTTGGTAACCTACATAGTCATAGCTGATTTAACTGCTGGTTGGTAACCTACATAGTCATAGCTGATCTAACTACTGGTTGGTAACCTCCTGGGTCATAGCTGATCTAACTACTGGTTGGTAACCTCCTGGGTCATAGCTGATCTAACTACTGGTTGGTAACCTGGGTAGTAGCGGATGTAACTGCTGGTTGGTAACATGGGTAATAGCTGATATAACTGCTGGTTGGTAACCTACATAGTCATAGCTGATTTAACTACTGGTTGGTAACCTTCTGGGTCATAGCTGATATAACTACTGGTTGGTAACCTCCTGGGTCATAGCCGATCTAACTTCTGGTTGGTAACCTGGGTCATAGCCGATCTAACTGCAGGTGGGTAACATCCTGGGTCATAGCCGATCTAACTGCAGGTTGGTAATATCCTGGGTAATAACTGATCTAACTGCTGGTTGGTAACCTCATGAGCCATATGTGAGATACTTTGCTGGTTAGCTACTAATTATAATGCCCCATTTGACTGTTGTAGTGTTTGGAGAGATGAGAACTCATTATGTGATCAATTTCAACTCCAGCAGCCAAGTGAAGAGCAAGAAGCGTCACTCCAGGGGCAAGCAAGAGGAACCTGAGGGACCGGTGGTGGAGAGGAGGTGCCAGCACTGTAACAACGACAAAATGTCATACGCTACGTTGCAGCTACGCTCTGCCGATGAGGGTCAGACTGTCTTCTACACATGCACCAAGTGCAAGTGAGTTCTAGATCAGAGAGATTGTTAGCCTGGGGTTGTATTAACGCATAACAAATAGTGAATAGTGCATAACAAACATTGCACAAGAAATCTCTTGGTATCGTGTTTCTTTATTCGTTTAGTAGACTAGGAATGAGGAATATTGAATTTGGAGGAAGTATCCCCACATTTTTTCAGAGAGAGGGTGGAAAACCATTTAGGGGAAAAACCCTTCAGTACACTCGACCAGGAGTCAAATCCTAATCTCCTCGTCTTTGTCAGTCCACTCTAGAGTGAGAGTGATGCATTAGACAAGGGATTCTTAACTGAGGTACTGCCAAATTTTGAGGGAAAAAAATATAAGAAAATATTATTTTTTGAATATTAGCACAAAATAAGGAAAATAAAGAAACAGAAAAAAGTTTTATTTGTTGGTGCATCTCTGAATTGCACCTGCTGAGAGATATCTTCCAACCCCTCTATATATGTTTTTTTGGCTTGGACTGGCAGAGAGGTTCCTTAACCTAGAGAGGAAAGCAACATCCCTACTTTTGCCCTTCTCAACTTTCTATTTCTGCGAGCAAGCCTTCTCAGCAATGGCAACAATAAAATCCAATGCAACAAATAGATGGCTAAGTCTTGTGGATGATACATCTGTCACATTGTCAACCATTAGGCCAGATATCACAATTTTGTTTCTCTAAAATATAATTTTTAAATCTCACATTAGTACTAATAATTGTTCTCTCACTGATGACTGTATGGTTCATTTTTAATGGTACATTATACTCTCGTTTAGCCGAGGTTGCATAAACCGGGCTACAGATTAAATGGGGCAGTAAAATTATTTAATAAAATTTCAATTACACTACACACTCTACACTATACGATACAACTGTCCAGCAATGTACAGACCAGTAAAACTGAACGTGTAAATGAAAAATTTAACATGAAATGTGAACATGCCATTGAACAGAAAAGCAGCCTCTACTTATAGCAAAAAATAATGACTCACTGTCTTCCAGGTGTATTAATTCAATGTTTACTTTTCGAGGCAAAGCGCATCACAGGGTTAATCCATTTTATTTAAGTATTTTTTATTTATGTCTTTCAATTAAATCAGAAAAGGAGTTAATACCTAATTTTTATTTTAAATAATTAAAAGAATTAAAAACTGTTGTTTAGTATGCGACTAAGCTACTTATAAAACACAGGGAATCTGGTAGTAAGAAAATAGTGGCAGCCTTGTATTAGTTCTGTGTTATGCGTGAATATAAACTTAGACTTAATAAACATAATTGGTACAGTTCCTGATGCTGTCTGAGTTAACACTTTCTTTAATTAGATTGCTAAAAAAGACTCACTTCTCGAGCAAAGCTGTGGAATTGGTAGAACCTACTCCAAACCTGCGACTCTGACTCTATAACTCTGGTCTCAAGATACTAAATGGTTGGTTTCTCTTTGCAGGTTCAAGGAAACGGAGAACTCCTGAACTCTCTTACGTGTTGATCTCACACATGGCATGAAGGGACATTTGTCACACATACCCCATAATTCTTCACAGCATAAGATGTTTATTCAGAAACTAATTAATGTTTTAAATATATTATATTTCATCCTGTAAAATGGATTTAACTTTGTGTTTTCTTTGACAATAGACTGGATCGCACAGCCAGTAGAAGTCCTGAAATTGTGTTCTACCAAATGAGTGAGGGTAGGTATCCAAGGCCTCTTTTTAGACATAATAAACAGTCCAATTTCCATAGAAAGGATATTTTAGTATATGCAAACACAGTTTTTTGTGTTCAACATTAATAACATTTTACTTTATTATTATTATTCTATATGCATTGATATTATCCATCAAAAGTGACAGCGAGATCACATTACTGGATGTATGAATACGGGAAAGTAGATCTAGTAACTTTTCTAGCCATCATATAAGGCTCTTTTTATAAAAATTCACCTGTACATTTCATCCACCCCATACTTTAGCAAGCTTACCTTGCATTGTTCCTCTATGGTGCAGCTTATAAGATAGTGTAATATGTAAAGGTAAGATTAATACCTTTCAGGGTAAACTAACAGTACATAGACCATGCAAACCTGGCCACTGCTCATAGACAGGGACACCCAGAGGGGGCAATTTGCTCCAGGCTGTCGCTAAGTGGAGTCCGCAGATAAACAAAAACATCTTGCTTTTATACAGGGGCGGATTTATGACTCTGCCACCCATAAGCACTAGATAATTTGCCGCACACTTTTCCTACCTTAATTTACCCCCTTCTATATCCTCCCACACCCCACCAGCCGTCATGCACCAACACACATATACCATATAAAAGTGCTATCTGTAGAGTAACAGATAAAAAGTGGTTAAATTATTTGAATATTTACTATAGTGAGGTTTTAAATATAGTAAAAATTTAAGCAAAGCCTTCTGCCAGTCCTAAGATTGACAGTCTGACTGATAGTATGCATCAGTATTTACAATGAGACCTTACACGGTCACTCTTCGTATCATTATTTTTTTATCAATCTCAGTTTCTACATGCAACGTGCAACAACATTGATAATAAGAAGGCATGGGCAGTCTATGTTGGCTACTGAGAGTGAAGGAAATACTGACGAGCCCACACACACGGTCAGTCTCTCCCACCACTTGCAAGAGTGATGGACTGATGTGATCAGAAAATTCGAACCATATCAATATTTTCGTAAGTCCATCAGTCATGCTCTTACACGATCAGTCAGACTTTCAGTATTAATTATTACTTTATTAAACAGTCTGACTGATAGTGTAGGGGCCCTTTTAGTATGTACACAGTAAGAAAATAGTATATAACATTGTTTGCCTTGATTTCTGCTGAGAAAACTGGTTGATGATGCCAGACAAATACATTTTTTCCAAAAAGTGACCTTCACTTTAGACAATTGCCAGTGAATTAGGTCGATCCTTTGTCATGTTGGTACACAAATAATTTTTTATTCTTCTCAGCCACGAGAAGGATATGTTCTGTTATGCATTCAGAAGCTAGAGTACATGTGAACATTCGGAGGGTAATGTCAACATTTGAGTAGATCAACTGTAGTTCCTCTTTTCGTATAAACTGGCACAGCTCAAGAGGACTAAGTTTCTTCTCAAATCCAGTGTTTGTTATAATATGAGCCTTTAAGTGCACTAACTCTTCAAGTTTTCAAATAGTGTATCCTCACTGTATTCACAGGCACACTTGTAACACAACGAATAAGTGGTTTTACTTGCATCCACCCTGTAGTTCGCACTCCTGTCTCTGACTTAATATCAAAACTATCGGTGATTGAGATATCAGCGATCGGAGATACTCGCATCAGATGGCAACAGTTACTCGAGCTACAGAGCTAGTATTGTTTATTCTAGACACTTGAGTAAATACTTGCTTCGCGGTCCTTGTTATTCTTTTATTTTTTATTTTCTACCAGCTAATTGAGAATCGACCTTATTGACTGGAATGTTTTACATGTTATTCAAAAACCGTATCAGATTGCGACATAAAAATGACTTTAATGGTTTTAAATGTTTCATTCACATACATTTTCAATACAAAATATTTGTTGTCAAGAACAAAATCAAAAAGCGAGCTTACTAAATGAATCACATTTCAGATTATTTTTAAAAGTAGGCTATGAAAAAGATCATTTATTCTTTTTTTCGGTGATCCTATCCCCAAAATCGCAAATAATAAATTAAAATAAGTAACAAAATAGAAAAAATATAAATAAACCTTAATATTTACTATGCGTTGATGATCCTAATCATCCTATAGTCTGATCTAAAGTGTGTGTATATAATAATTGATTAAATATTTTCTAGCATCTCTTAATTTAATGTTAAGTTTCACTGCTGTGGTTATCAGTTTTATTCCTTTATATTTAAATTAGTTTATTTACTTATATATGTATAGTTCATCTACTATTAGATTTAGGGTATTTAAAATAAAATAACACGACAATAATATAATATATGACCTGCATTCCAAGCAACATTTTATAAACCAATCGGCATTATGTTATGTTCATTTTTAATAGCACATAAATTTTAACTGTAGTAAAACAGGTCACTAAATAAATTACACAATTACAAGAGTTTCTCATAGTACATCAAATAAGTTCTAATATTGGTACTCAAGTTTAACATAATGTTTGTTGGACCATTAATTTTGCCCAGATTATATAACATTTCATCATAAAATATTAAATAACATCTTTTGTTTTCTCTTTTTTTCTAATCTACCTTGGTAGGTACAGGCATTATCATAGGTGATATTCTCTATTAAATAACATCTTTTGTTTTCTCTTTTTTTCTAATCTACCTCGGTAGGTACAGGCATTATCATAGGTGATATTCTCTTAAATATAGCTTTACACATCTCATAAATAATATTTTTAACAGTAGCTTCAAGAAGGCGGTAGCTAAAAGCCATCGATCTGAAGGAAGTTCCAGTGGCAAAAAATCTGGAAAAAAAATATAAGTATATATAATACACTTTTTATGTTTATAGACAAACAAAAAGTGGCCAAGCAGCTAACAATATTAAAAGGCCAAGAAATAAAAAAGTATTGATGCTGAAACTTTTTCAAATATGCCAACTTTGGATTCGCCCGATGCTGGTGATGACAACATTTCAAACCTATCAGCCATTATCCCTCGTACAAGTGAAGTTTCTTCTCAAATGAATGAAGGACACCGACCTTCCAAAAGAAAATCTACTGAAACTCCTGACCTTGCCACATCATCTACACATTCATTATTTCAGGCATATATAGAGAAAAAAAAGACGCCAAAGGCTGTTGACAGGGTTTTAGATTTTTTAAATAAAATTAGAAGACGGTGAAGACTTTTCAGGAAGAAGTACAAATTAGAGTTAAAATAGAAATATTCAAAGCGCTGCAGAGGAAGAAGTATTTCTTGCGAAGAGTAAGTTTAAATAACAAAATATACAGCCAGAAGATCACCAGCATGGTATTCAAATTTTAAGTCCAAACCAGAATACTCCAAATATTCAAGCGGCTCGAGAACAGCCGTTTATTATTTTGAGCCCTGCTGTTGAAGGAAACCATTCAAATTAAGGTGTTAACATTGAGAAGAATAATAGGAGTAATAATAATCAACTGAATGAATTTTTCAACTTTTCTGTCTCCGAATAACGTCATTAACCTTTAATTAAAATAATTGCAGATTTTACAGAAATATTTTAATGTTTGTTTAATGCTACAATAACTAATAAACATAATAGCTGTAATTGTAATTTCTATTTTTACTCTTCCTTAAACAAAACCAAATTAACATTCAAGACGTAGGAAGTAATTGACCACATAATCTTCTTTAACTTTAATTATATTTTTATTAATATCTTACTAACTTTAAACAAACAGCAAGTCGTTCTATTTCAATCAGTTCACGTAGCTTAGTAGTTTGCTTTTGTAAATCTTCATGCAAAATTTTAAGTAATTCATAATATTTATTGTACGTCATTCTAAAATACTGAAACAACTTTTTGTCATCGAGTAATAGATCTTGAAAAGTGTATAGAATTCTCCAAATAAATTTTTCTTCAAACATTTATCATGTACCCATATCATGTTTCTTTTTATTTCGTTTTCAAACGATAGTTGAAATAGAACAAGTTCCTCATCAGAGCTATCAATTTTTACATGTAGTCACAACAAGCTCAATTTTGCAACTGTAGCAGCTCATGAACAACATTTTTAATATGAAGGAAGCCATCCTGAAAGGCTTAATAGCTTTGGCTATTTAATTCTTAATATTTAATCCCATACAATTATAATAATTGTACAAATGGCAGTAATAAGCCAACTACCGAGTCGAAGATGGCTGCATTATCTGATAGCTCGTGATATTAATATAATCACATACTTGTAGCCGACGATTTCTGCACGTCCATCATAGGCTCTGCCTTATAATATGAGTGAAGAATGACCCTGGGCACGAGACGAATCCTGGATAGCTCAGTGGTTAGAGTATTGGCGTACTAAGCCAAAGGTCCCGGGTTCGATTCCCGTGTCCAGGTGTCATTTTTCAATTTTCAGAGTATTATATCTAGATGGAGTAATCCTCACTAAAAGCATAAATAATAGCTTTGGCTATTTAATTCTTTTCACTAGTATTAGTAGAAAAATCCTCCGAAATTTTACATCCATCTAGTTCTTGTATATTTTTGTTATAGTATAGGTAAATTTATATTACAGCGAATATAAATGTAGCGACATCTGTGGTGCGCAGTGGAAGCGATACTGTTGTGTGTGCGTGGGACTAAAGAGAGGTAGTAGTAATATGATTGTTGCCGCCCACGTACGGTCTCGTCTCTCGTGCGGGTATAGTTTGCTTGTTCGTAGTCTGTATTAATGTTTATTTCTGATTATTAATAAACATATCAAACTGCTAATTAGTTATTCTCAATTGGTCTACAACCCCTGAACATAAACCTTTTCTCGTTATAATTCAACATTGTTGCCGAGCATGGTTAAAAAGAAAGCCCCAAGATGGCAGATGAAATGAGAATTCCTGTTTTTGATGGCAAGGACTACGAGTGTTGGAAAAAGAGAATCACGATGATTTTAAAATTAAAGAAATGTGAAGAGGCAGCGACGAGAGAAAAAGGTTGTAGTGAAAATAACAATATATTTTTATTTATTTTTGTTATTATTATGTTGTTATATTATTTATGAATTTTATTTAATTTATAATATACATAATGTTGGGTGCCAACTACCAACCACTTTTATTTTGTAAGGTAGGTAGATTTTATTATTAAATAAATTTATCCCCATAAACTGCTCAGCGGTAAGACAAAAACCCTTTCTCTCAAGACCCCTGGACTTTACCTAAAGTTTTAACTCAAGTTGGACACTTACAACCGAAGACTTCCTGAAGCATATTATTATTCTTGCCCCTCTGGGCATCCAATCTACTGAGAATATCTATACATGGGATGCAAGTTAAAAAAACAAACAATGTACATTGATGTAATAAATAAAAAAAGACAATTAAATTTAAAGTGATTGTAATTATGGTTGTAAATGAAATCCTTAAATAAACCCTACCTAGTAAGGCATTCCTCCTATGTTATAAAATTAATAGAAGTATTGTTGAGCAATACTTGAAAATGGTTAACTCTCACTTGAATTGTGAGGATAAAAAAATAATTATTAGTTATGACAAATATTTATTTAAATAAAATAATAACAGGATAAAAAAATTATATTTTATAATATGTAAAAATAATGTTACGACTCTTTAATAAACAAAATATTGTTGTGAGGTTGACAAACTGTAGTATTTATGGTTTGGAAACAGAAGTTATTTACCCTTCTTTAATAATTTAAGGTATTATAGTCAATTATTTAAACACTGAACAGGATGATTATGATGAATTTGATCTCACCCAAAATTGTCCGATCTATTGCAAATGTTGACCCAAGGCTCCGGCAACAATTAATTCCAACAAAATATTCCCTGTAAACTTGCAACTTTAACAAAACACCTACATGTTCTTTTTGTTTTTAAATAAACAATCTCCGGCTTAGGAGAAAATATAGTCGCCGAGATTTATAAAAAAGAATAAAACAAAAAATCTTGATTATTTAAAATAGTGAAAGTATTGCTATAAAGATAACTAAACATTATAATTTGGAAAAATAAACATAAGTCATCTTTAAAATTAATTTAAATTTGGCACCAAAAAACCAAACTAGAGTAATAATCTCTTTCGCTAGGGGCAATTATTTCTACAAGTGACAGCCAGATGTTATAAGCGTCCAAGAACATCAAATAAATTAAGATCATAACAGTTCTGAAATAAACCACTCTTCAAAAGCAGGTGGCGTTAAAATCACCTACCAACGAAAATAATAAACATGGGTTGGCAGATTATGAATCAAAATAAGAGAGATGATTTAATATAGTGAAATAAAGGTAAGAAGATTATATATTTTAATTGTAAATGAATAAATAATGAATATTCAAAACTTAGGCGTTGTGAATGAAATTTAAAACAAATAAACAGTAAAATTGTCAACCTTATTATATATTTGAAGAATTAAGTCAACTGACTATTAATTTTGTATTATAAGTAATTCTTTTTACAAAAATAACATCACAAGGTACGACAGATAAAGAGGACGAGTGGAGTGAAAAGAACTTGAAGGCAATCAATGTGATTTACAGTGGTATTTCGAATGATCAGTTACAGTTTATAAAAGACAAAGAGACGGCATATGTAATTATGAAAAAGTTCGATGAAATGTACTGCACTGCAAATTTGTATACGAAATAGATTAGATAAATTGAAGTTAAAAGACTTTGAAGATTCGAGTGCCTTTTTTACTGAGTTTGAAAAGTTAGTGAACGAACTTAAAAGTGCAGGTGCTAATTTAAGTGAAAAAGAAAATTTGAGTTATATGATTAAAATGCTTCCAAATTCGTTAAGTTATGTTGGTGATTTAATTGATGTACTAAAAGAAAGTGATCAAACTGTTGAATATGTAAAAAGTAAGATAAAAATGGTTAAATTAAAAGAAAAAGAGGAAGGAAGCAAAAACAGTTGAAGTGCATTTAAGTCTGAAAGAAAAAAAAGACAAAGCGTGCTTTAAGTTTGGCAAGTATGGACATTTTAAGGCTCAGTGTACGAGCATGAGAGCAAGCGAAAATTTATGGAAGCCCAGAGGCTGCGCTCAACAACAAGGGGACGGACGCCAACAACAACAACATTGGCAACATCGTGGCGGCGGGGGTGGAAGAGGAGCCGGTCGAGGTTCAAGTCAACATCGTCGAGCTGGCGGTTGGCAACAAAGGCAAAATCAACAAGGACAGCATAATGAAGACGGTAATACGAGAAGTTTTAATACGGAAATCGAGGTAAGACCCGGACTGGAAAAATCGTACGTTGAAGTTAATAGTTGCGTCGGTAAAGTAGAATGGTTACTTGATAGTGGTTGCTCTGATCACGTCATAAAATAATGATGAATGTTTTTTTATGAATTTGATGAATTCAAAGTACCGGTAAATCTTAAAGTCGGAGATGGTCTTTTTTTAAAGGCGACTAAAATAGGTAATGTTTTACACATATTCAATGTTTATGGTCAAATGGTAGAAAATAAAATGTTAAATGTATTTTATGTGAAAGAAATGGATAGAAATTTAATTAGTTATGGGAAAGTTACAAATAAAAATAAAATTGTATCAGCAGGAAATATTTCAAAAATATATAATCCAAATGGAAATTTAATTGTTTTAGCGCGTAAGAAAAATTATTTGTATCATAATTATGACTAGTGAAATTGTAAAAATTGAATCAAATATAACAGTCAAATTAAATATGACAGAAAAGGAAAGATATCATAGAACATTAGGACATGTAAATTTTAATTATATAAAAACAATGTGTTATAAACAAATGCTTGAAGGTTTTCCAAAAGAACTAGAGTCTGATTATTTGAAATGTGGAATATGTTTGCAAAATAAAATGCATAATTTGCCATTTAAAAATGATAGAATTAGAGCAAAATAAATATTAGATATTGTACATACTGATTTAAATGGACCACACAGTACTACGGGTTTAAACGGTGATAAATATTTTCTAACCTTTATAGATGAGTACAGTAAGGTAGCTAAAATTTATTGTATCAAATCGAAAAGTGAAGTATACAATAATTATTTTATTGACTATGTAAAAGTAAGACTGAAAAAAAGGTAAAAAGACTGAGATGTGACTATGGGGAGGAGTATATGAATAGTGATATATGTAGTTTTGCTAAAGAAAAAGGAATATCTATTGAACCTTGTCCACCATATGTTCATGAATTAAATGGTACAGCAGAAAAGTATAACAAAGATATTATGAATATGTCTAATTATTTATTAGCAGAGGCCAAAGTACATAATAGGTTCTGGTCTGAAGTAGTCAAAACAGCTGCTTATTTGAAAAATAGTACAATTACTAATACTGTAGAAAAAAATAAAACACCTTATAAAATACTGTTTGTTGAGAAACCTAATATAGAACATTTAAGAATGTATGGAAGTAAAGTAATTGTAAGAGTGCCTTAACAAAAAAGAAATTCAAAATGGGACTGAAAAGCAGATCAATGTATTTTGTTAGGTTATAAAAATGTTGGGTATAGAGTTTTACTAAATGACAAGATAGTTGTAGCAAGACATGTAGATATAATTGAAGATGGTATAAATTATATAAGTTTTGGAGAAGAGTCAAGAGAGGCTTATGATATTGGTTTGAATTAGGGTAGAAATGAAAATGATAGTGATGAAAATGAACATGAAATTACGAATAGAAATAGAAATGATCAAAATGCAAATTTATGGTTGAGAAGATCAACCAGAGAAAAATGAAAACCTGCTAGATTTATGATGATAATTTTGTGTATTGTTTATGTAAATGCGGAAAATCCTGTTTCATATAATGAATAGTTATGATTCTAAAAATTGAAAAAATGCAATGGATAAGGAAATTAATTGCTTAAATAAAAATAAGACATGGATGTCTGTTATTAAACCAGAAGATAAAAAAATATTAGATTTAAAATGGGTTTATACCAAAAGGCTGATAATGTTTCTAAAGCTAGGTTAGTAGTTAGAGGATACCAGCAGGATGATTTAATTGATGATATATACTCTCCAGTAGTAAGAATGCAAACGTTAAAAATTTTATTGTCATATTGTTGTCAGAATAATTTCATTATTGATCAAATGGATGTAGAAATAGCGTTTTTGAATGGAAAAGTTAAATCAGAAGTTTATGTAAAACAACCACGAGGTTATGAGGATGGTACGGACAAAGTACTAAAATTGGATAAAGCATTGTAGGGATTGAGTTAAGCCCAAGATCTTGGTATGAGTGTTTCGATACTTATTTGAAAATGGTATGTTTTGTAAGAAGCGAGAATGACTGTTGCGTATACATGTTAAACGATAAGAACAAGCATAATGTCTATTTAATTTTGTTTGTAGATGATTTGCTCATATGTTGTAAAGATAAAACAAAGTTAAATTTCGTTAAAAATGTATTGTTTAAAGGTTTTTATATGAAAGATTTGGGTAAAATAAAAACTTATTTAGGTATTAATATAAATTAAGAATGCGATAAAGGAAAAATGTCTTTGGATCAAAGAGATTATATCTTATCTTTAGCAAGGAAATATAGTATAAAAAATTCTTAATTGCATGCTACTCCGATGGAACAAAATTTAAAATTAGAAACCACACAATCAGCATGTGATGAAATGAAGTATAGAAATATAATTGGAGCTCTTTTATGTATTAGTTCAGGAGCAAGACCTGATATAAGTTTCAGCGTAAATTATTTAAGTAGATTTCAAAATTGTTATGATAATACTTATTATAAATATGCTATGAGGGTATTAAAATATTTAGTTTTGACCAAAGATTTAAAGTTAACCTTTAATAGAAATGTTAATGCAGAGATTTAAACTGTTACGTAGATGTTGATTGGGCAGGTGATAATATTGACAGAAAATCGACGACTGGATATGTTATTAAAATGTATGGAAAGTTTTTTTTTAATCTAATAAACAGATTATTGTAATAAAATCATCCAGATCAGCTGAGTATGTCGCATTGTCTGAATGGGTTAGTGAATTAAAAGTTGTGAAAGATATTTTGCTAGATTTTAATATTGAAATTTGTGACCCGATAAAAATGTATGAAGATAATTCTGGTGCGATAACTATAGCTAAGTATGGTAATTTTTCAAAAGGTTTAAAGTATATAGAGACACATTATCAGTTTATAAATGAGAATTATGTTAAAGGAGAAATTGCTATTGTTAAAATAGATTCTGATGAAAATGTGGCTGATATTTTTACCAAGCCATTTGGTCGAAATAAGTTAGAAAAATGCAAATATGTAATGAATGTGATATAAATTGGTTTATGGTTAAGGTTGGACTGTAATATGAATTTAAGGAGGCGTGTTGAAGTATTGGTAAATTTATATTATAGTAAATATAAATGTAGCGACGTCTATGGTGCGCAGATGTGTGCGCAGTGGAAGCGATACTGTTGTGTGGGCGTGGGACTAAAGAGAGGTAATAATAATATGATTGTTGCCGCGCACGTACGCTCTTGTTGTCACTCTTACGGGTATAGTTTGCTTGTTCGTAGTCTGTATTAATGTTTATTTCTGATTATTAATAAACATATTAAACTGCTAATTACTTATTCTCAACTTTTCTACAACCTCTGAAAATAAACAATTTTTCGTTATAATTCAACAATTTTGTATTGATACTATGCTATTTCTTTTATTTATGCATTAAACAAAAATATTTATGTTCTATTTATGTCAAATAAATACATATTTAATTGTTCTTTTTCAATAAGAATATAGCGTACATTTGTTTGTGTTTGCAAAAAATTAGTGTTTACTTTGGTAAACATTGTGTAAGTTTAGTTTTATGGAACCAATAAAAATAGTTCTTAGTAGTCTTCTTTTTATTTACATTTTCCTATTTAAATCAGTTGTGTTAAATTAAGAATTTAAAGATGTAGTGAAGAAAATTATGGGTGCTTAGACAGTTTAATAAAATTTTATCTTTCAGTCAAATGTGAAAGATTCATTGATCTCTATAATATAACTGGATGGACAGCTGCGGCTAAAAATTTCGAGCTGTCGTCTGCACACCATTGAGTAGGAAAGAAGGAAACTTTCGGGTATCTCTTTCTCTTTTACACACATACAAGACCATGTGGCATTTTGATATCATTCGCTAATTTTTATGAATATATTAGATATATCAATGTATGATTAGTTCAAAGAAATGAATGAGTTAATAAAAGGTTTGACGAGCGTAGCTAAGCTCAACACTTGTGACTTGTTTCCTTAAATAAGTCGATGTAGGTTAATATAGTGACACTTCCTGCAAACCTATAACCTAAATGATCGTTTGAACGTAAGACTTCTACACAAAGTTTGTCATTTTAACAAAAGTAATCAGGTTTTTAGTGACTTTATTTCACTAAAGTTATTGAACATTAATTATAATATGGTTTCTAAAGCAATATACAAGCTGATATCCGTCTTTAAATATATTGTAATATAGTAATAACCCCAAGCCGTATAACCTAAATGTTAGTTTGAATGTAAAACTACTTAACAAATTTGTTATAACATATGTAATTAAGTTTTAAGCTACCTACCTGGTTTCATTATAGTATACGAACTTTAAATATAATATTGTTTCTGAAACCAATATCCTAAGTTAATAACCAATTTCAATATATTGTAGTCTTGGCAGAATGTAAACAACATGGGCGAAAGTTATATATTTTAACATATTAAAGATTATATTCTTTTTTGTACAATATTACCTGTAAAACTGAATTGTATATCCTTTAATGCCAATGTGTCTTCAGCCAAGTGGGGTATAATACTTCACTATTTGTAAACAATAATACTTTTATTCACTAGAAACAAGTTCTTGCACAAGAACATTGAAAGAAACCGTTGAATCTGACCCTTCGCTAGAAAGCAGACGACAAATTTTAGCAGTTCAGCGTCACGATTTAGTCCGTTGCAAGGGGTGTGTTTATGTCCATCCAGTATAGTATAAAGATAACTGGAAAGAGTTGATGGTTGTTTTTAAAATGTTGTAAAATTACGAGGTTTTTCATAACAATTTGTTACACAATATTAAAAAATGTTTTTGAAAATCTAGAAAATGTTGTGCTTCTATAATTTTACTTTACGTTAAAACACCCTATATTTCACATTTGTCTGTAAAATATTATTTTAGAAAAATTGTATATGTGAAATAGAATCTTATAACAGCTGAGCATTTTTTGGTAAAATATAATAAAAGTAACNACAACAGTAACAATATAAATAAAATAATAATAAAAGTAGTAATAAAAAGTAACGCAAATAAAATACTTACTGAGCCACTGACACCGTTACTTTAACCAATTAAAGTACGGACGACCTTTCTAGATAGCAGCACGTATGCAAAAAACATGTTACAACAAAATTAACATTAACTTTACAAAGCTTTCGTGAATCGTGAGTAAATTGATCGGTGGATTCGGTGCTGTTATCAGGGATGAGGGCAGTGTTGCCAACTGTATGATCTGGATACTACTTTTGATATAATTTCACCACCTGTACAATCCAATTTTAGGATATTTTCTAAAAGTAATATCCTGTGACCCTGCTATAAAGTAACAAATTTTACATCAATTCTTATTTTTTATGAAAATCGATGGGTTTATCAATATAATGTCAGAAAGTAGTATCCTACCGGTAAAAATACAATCCATTTCAGGTCCATGTACTATCGCTAGAGCCTATAGAGCTGGCAATACTGGATGAGGGAATCAGCCATCCTTTATCTATGGAATCAGCTGCAAACCAAACCATAATAATATTATCTACTATATCTTAGCAAACACAACTTTTCAATAAAATACGAAACGTGAAGACATGGCTCCCGTCGATATTTCACCGGCGAAATGTTCTAGTGGAAATTTTGATCAAATTTGTTCTTTCAAGGCAAATGATTTAATTCCGGTTCATAAATACAAATCTAATGTTACGGGCATAACAGTTGTAGTAGCTGAAGTCGAGGGGCCTGTTGTTAATGGATATTTTTGCCTCGGTAAGCTAAACTTGAAAATCTGTTTGTAACACATTCCAATGATGAAATAATTTGAATTGTCTTTATAAATAATATTCTGACCAAAGTTAATATTCGTGACAAGAACTTTTTTTTTTGTAATAATTAGTAGGAATTTTATATTTGAGTTAATATGACTTAAGATGGTGACAATATTGAACTTTCTGAAATGTGGCCCTCCCGGTATTTTAAATTTTCAATCGACCACTTTGCTCGAACGAGTTTGACATGTCTTCTCCAAGTTATTTTCAACATACCATACTTTATAACATTTTTGCAATTTTTTTTTAACGCCGCGTCTTACTATCGGTTCGGGCTGTACGCTAATAAGGTAGGGATGAGGAAAGTTGAATTTTGAGGACGTGTACCTACATTTGCGTGGAGGGAGAATGGAAACCGTTTAGGAAAAAACACCCTCATTACACTTGACCGGGATTTGAATCTTGATCTCCTCATCATCAGTGGTCCAGTCTATTCCGACAATGATTCGTTAGACCATGTGACCACCGAAGCGGGTTTCAGCGCATTAAATTTAGCTAAGTATTTTATTGCTGGAAATTGAACGGGGCCAGAAAATTAACAGTTTTGTAAAGTTTCTTGTCTGTCCAAAAAGCACAACAGAATCACATAAGATTTAAAGATAAGTTGTGGAAATAGTAATTTGTAGTTAAAAAATTAATCTGAAATTTGTGAGAAAGCAAACACTGCCTGAAAATATGATTGAAGAATGACCTTGAACATGGGACGATCTTTGATAGCTCAGGGGTAGAGCATTGGCTTGCTAAGCCAAGGGTGCCGGGTTCAAATACTGTGTCTTGGGGCGGTATGCAAAAACGATGTTCGAAGAAAGGCAAAGATGGAGATAAAGTGGAGAAAGGTTGATTTGTTTGCTAAGATGAATGTGTGCGGCCTTATTTCCAAGAAATTACCCAATAATCCTAAGTCACTCAGATGGTAGGTCCTGACCAGCCTTTAGCTTTACTCTGTCTTATTTCTACAAGATCACATTACGTGCATGAAATACCAAGCTGTCACTCATTCTGTTTTCATTTTTATCTGCCTCCTCTCCATCGCCACCTTTACTTGATAAACATTCTTGCATTGCCCAAAGTGTATTTTTCCATTTACAAAATCCTAGATTTAATTTAGTTTGCTCAGATCTTTTCCCAGAGCTGTGGGTTAAACAGGACAACAATACCAAGTGGAGCCAAATGATGTGTTTATTTCCAGCGACTGAGGCCCATGACGATGATGGTTTGCCCCATACACTGGAGCACTTGATATTCCTCGGCAGTGAGAGCTACCCCTTTAAGGGTGTGTTAGACCTTCTGGCCAACAGATGCTTGGCTTCAGGAACCAACGCTTGGACCGACACGGACCACACCTGCTACACCATGACCACTGCTGGGAGTGAGGGCTTTCTCTCCTTGATGCCAATATACATCGACCACATTCTGTATCCCACACTGACGGTGAGTGATTTGTGTTACTATTAAGTTTATAATTTCGTATTAAATCTCACCAATCCCTATCTCGTACTTCCTAAATTTTTAAAAAGGCCAATTCTTATTTTGAAATAAAATCTTATTCTTAACCTTAGATATTTTTCTATAAATCACATATAGATTCAGTTTAGAACTGTAATGTAACCTACAGTTCCGCCCGAGTCCAGTAAGTTATCATGTGTGTAATATGTTGCCATCCCAAGGAGAGTCTCAAACAATCAAAACTATCAACTAGGAGCTTGACTGAAGCAGTTTTTCCCAGGACCATGGATTCCTAACAGAAGTCCACCACGTAACAGGTGAAGGTGAGGATGCGGGGGTGGTGTACTGCGAGATGCAAGGCCGAGAGAACACAGGGGAGTCCCTGTCGTACCTCGCCCTGCTCCGAGCCATGTACCCCGGACACTGCGGCTACAAATCTGAGACTGGTGGAGTGATGAAAAATTTGCGGGAGAGTTGTAATAACACCAAGGTATGGGTCATGAATACTCCTCCCCCCCCCCTCCCCCC